>JAXQQM020087607.1:0-29849 GCA_034641835.2 Pinus albicaulis
TGACCATATAAAGCCACTGAGTATCACACAATGGGTGACCATAGGTTGTCCCCGCATGAGGAGCAAGTAATGATAAAATACATTGTTCTAAAAATGGTGGCACTACTACATTTGGCAGAAATTTCGACACCTGGTTCCGACGCTTTTGACCAAATGTCGGAAATTTTCCCAAATTTTTTCCATCCCGCCCGAAACCGTCGCTATACCGACGTCTATAGAAAAGTGTCGCAATACCAACACTTAAACAAGTGTCGCAATTGCGACGTTTAAAGGAAGACGTCGCAATTGCGACACCATGGCCCAAAGCGTCGCTATTGAGACGACTCTAAACGTCGCAACTGCGACACAATGTTTAGGTGTCGCCATTGCGACGTTTGGAGGCACCGTCCTAATAGCGACGCCTTTTCCGCCGTCGGTATAGCGACAGTTATTTTCGCGCTACATAAAAATACCAAACTTATATGGGTGCTACATAAAAATTCGAAACTTATATGCGCGCTACATAAAAATGATTTTATTGTTTCGTATTTGTCGCAATAGCTACATTAACGTTTGATATCACGCGCGCATTCGCCCTCTGCTCTTGCAAAACAGCATTTTCCCTCAGCATTCGCCCTCAGCGTTTGCCCTCAGCTCTTGCAGAACAGCATTCGCCCTCAGCTCTTGCAGAACAGCATTCGCCCTCAGCTCTTGCAAAATGGTAAGTTCTTACTGCATGCCCTTCCTCCTATAGTAGGGTTGACTCTATTTGGGTTTTTTTGGTCAATTCCATTGGATTGTGTTAGGCTGTAGGGTTCTCTCTAGATGTCAAGAATCAAGATTCAATACCCTCTATTATCTTCATCACCCAATACAAGATTTAAATTTTTCCCAAAGAAGCGCTTATTAATTTGGCAGCCATTATTTCTCCCTGCTTTAAAAACCCTACATTTAAATGAAAACAAGCATTGCATTTCAACTACAAAAATCTATTAGTGTTCAAATGTACATGTGTGCTACATTAACGTCTGATGTCACGCGCGCATTCGCCCTTCGCTCTTGCAAAACACCATTCGCCCTCAGCATTCGCCCTCAGCTCTTGCAGAACAGCATTCGCCTTCAGCATTCGCCCTGAGCTCTTGCAGAACAGCATTCGCCCTCAGCATTCGCCCTGAGCTCTTGCAGAACAGCATTCGCCCTGGATTCGCCCTCAGCTCTTTCAGAATAGCATTCGCCCTGCATTCGCCCTCAGCTCTTGCAGAACAGCCTTTGCCCTCAGCATTCGCCCTCAGCGTTCGCCCTCAGCTCTTGCAGAACAACATTCGCCCTCAGCGTTCGCCCTCAGCTCTTGCAGAACAACATTCGCCCCCAGCTCTTGCAAAATGGTAAGTTCTTACTGCAGGCCCTTCCTCCTATAGTAGGGTTGACTCTATTTGGGTTTTTTTGGTCAATTCTATTGGATTGTGTTAGGCTGTATGGTTCTCTCTAGATGTCAAGAATCAAGATTCAATAACCTCTATTATCTTCATCACCCAATACAAGATTTAAATTTTTCCCAAAGAAACGCTTATTAATTTGGCAGCCATTATTTCTCCCTGCTTTAAAAACCCTACATTTAAATGAAAACAAGCATTGCATTTCAACTACAAAAATCTATTAATGTTCAAATGTACATGTGTGCATCACTTGTGTAGGGTATTCCTTTTCCACTTTCACATTATCCAAGAATGTGTGCAATATAGTTCATATTTTTTGTGATTTAGATTTCCTTGAAAAAGGAAAGGTAAATTATTTCCCATGGAAAAAGAAGGTTTTCCATTTTTATAGGTTGTTTGGACTTACGTGGAAAAATTTATGGTATGCCTTTCATATTATGTAGTCTAAATTTGAATTAACAGATTATTCTACATGAAAATATAATTACCTATGTGATGTCCTTCATCACTAATTAAAATTATAGGCTTTCAACTTCCTAGACTCTAACTCATCTGATGCTAAATTCTAGGTTCTCATTGGTGGATCACTCTTCCATTGATTTCCTTTCCCTCTGGATCTTGTCATACTTTAAAAGTCATCAATGATACATATATTATTTCAGGTATCCCTAAAGGCTTTATAGTAGAACATATTGTGAAGTTTTTTTGACACTTGAGGATTCTTTTTAGAACTGCAACGTGGTCTATGCTATCGAGTTATATATCAAGCAACTTGTCCTTAATAACCACACTATGAGGTAGGTTCAACCAGTTTGAACTTGTTTGGACATAGCATATGAAGTTGTGTGATGAGTCCATATCACAGGTCTATTATGGTGAAAAAAGTGAAGACATGTAATGATAGTTATTATGTTAACATTACTAGAAACATTTTCGAAATTATCCATGCTATCAAGATGTCAAAATTCCAGGCATTAGGTGTCAATACTCGTAGCTAATAGATAATAATAATATAAAAAAATCACAACTTTATTCTTGAAATATGATTGTTACACATTGGTAACCTAGTTCATGAGTTACTATCACCCAAAGATTGCAAAACAAACTTAAAATATAAATTAAACCAACATGAGAATCCAACTAAGGGTTTCTCGACAAAATCATGCCATAACCTGGCATTTTGAAACCTAAATTTGAATCCATCATAAGTAATACAATGCAAACTCAGATGGATTTTCAATGCATGTTTGCATGCTACACTTATTCTCTGTCTAGATATCATTTTTTAAATGGAACCATTAGTCAAGCCCACAGTCCTTTTTATGTGAAAAATTTCAGCTCTATTTGAGCTCTTTTTTGCTCCACCACCTCCATAAACCAGTGTTACACGGGGTCTCGCCCTCCCACCTAGGGGTCTAGATTCCTCACCCCCTCGCGCTCCGGGGTCTTGGGGACTTCTAGGGAATGTTTCCCTCACGCCCCCTCACGTCCCCTCACCGCCCCTTTTAGTTTATGGTTTCGTGTTAAAATTTGATGTGCCACTTAGCATATTTGAGAATCCAAGTGATTCTGATTCAGATGGTGACATGGTTGATCTTGATATATTCGTGCAGAAGTTGGATGCATAGACTAGTGGGGCATTAACTTGAGCATTTATGCTCATTTATCAGTATGATGATATCATTTGATATTCATATGTTATGTTTTATGTTTCAGACATAACTTATTTGCGTTAAGTTTTATGTTTCAGACTTGAGTTGTAAACTTCAGTTTAAACTCTATTTTGAATCTTGATATAATATGTCATATGATATCTTAAACTTTATTTTCATTGTACATTGTTAGTAGTTACATTAATTATTATATAGTTACAAACTTACAAAATTACATGCATGATTGTATGATGTATGTTTTAAATTTTAAATTTTAAATTTGTTTCAATTATATGATTCATCATTCATCGATTTGTAATTTTATCATTTATGATTTATCTTTCATGATGCAAGTGTATGATGACTGTATATACATTCCTTGCAAAAATATAGTTACATTATAATATTAAATTTTATAATTTTTATGACCCCGACGTCCCCCCACGTTTCCTGAAAATTGGTAGGGAGCTTTTGCATAGGCCGCTCCCGCGCTCCCTCGTCCCCTCGCTCCCACCTCCTGGGGACTTGGTGGAACATTGCCATAAACATATGCAAACATATATCATGATCTTGGAATTCCATTACATATGTATGTGCCAATGTTCCATAATCTTGCCCCATCATCAATTTAAGAAATTTCCATTGACTATCAAATTATGGAGGGGGGAACTTTTTGCTGCAACATTTGGCTCAAAATCAGGGACCATCTTCGTATGAGGTGAATGAGAACTATAGATATTTGAAGAAGTATATTAGTGCCTTTTCCTCTGGCCATGGAGTCATATACAGTCATCCATCACAAAAATTTGTCTTTGTTCATTCTCACCTTGAAAGTTGCAAAAATTCATGCCCTAATTGAAACGACACTAAATTTGAAAGATATAATAAAATGCAAGCTAGAAGTGCCCTATTAATACAAAGGGAAAACCTTCCTACCTACCCTAACTGAGATAAATTTTGATTGAATAGGAAACATGATATTGCCAATGGAGTTGATCCAACAACTTGTTAAATGTATGGGACTAAATCATGCATTTGATTTCTAGGGAAACATACACATGAAGAGAAAAAGTGCAGAATTAATGGAAAATCCATATATGCCACTTATAAAAACTACACCAAAAGGTCAAAAAATACTTAAGGCCTTAACTTAATTTGAATCCAAAAATGACAAAACAGGATTAGTGAAAACACGAGAGTGGTGTGGGTGAACAACATAAATAAAAAATGAAGATACCTTTCCCCAAGATGCCTTTGTCACCGTTGTATGAAAACATGTTTTCCTTTCCTTTTATACATGCAAGTGAATGCATTATAGGTATGGTGTTTTCCCAGAATAGGAGAAGCCTACTTAAATATATCATTTGTGGATTGAATGTTTGGGTGCCTTAATGTGCAATGACATGTTTCCAAGACTGAATTCAATGCAAGGCATATTTGAAACTCTAACTCTGTCTTCCGGTGTCTTATTAGAAATTATTTCAGTTTTCATTTTTTGTTTTCAAGTTAGATATTGTTTTCAAGTTTTTACATTTATAATTTTATTTCAATGTGGTAGACTAATCAGGGCAGTATAGGAACAACCCCGAGACAGAATGATCGCGGAAAGAGGCCAGCAGAAGAACATGTAAAGTGCCAGCATTGCTCTATCTTCAGGTATTTTAGTTATTTACATAATTGAAATAATATTAATTTTGTTCAAATATGCAGACACCTAGCCATGGTACGCCTGATGATTCTCTCTTTGAGGAAGAGCTTTCTTCATCCCTATCTCCAGTGTTGTTGTTGCAAAAAAAGGCACGAGATGCAAGGTCGGAATTTAATGCTTTGATAGATGCGCCTCAAACACCTAAAACAGAAGAGAGGATACAACATCTTATGAGGCAGCTAAATAGATATCAGGTAATAATAAAAAGTCAAAAGGATATTTTTTTTGTTCTGCATGAGATGAATTGTGATAGTTTGATTTTTAATTTTTATATTGACTAAACTAACAAAAAGTTCTTTTGTATGTAGCGTTTTCTGGCACTTGCTGAACCCGGTGTTGGTGGTAGTGGGACACAAGGGCAAGAGATTGCCCAACAACCCTCTCTTACACCTTCTACTCCTTTAGGTGCCAGCCAAGAAACACACCCTGCCCAAGCAGACACCCAGCCAACCGCTGAACGTGTTGGCAATGATGAGGCTGATATGGCCAACTACATTATTGCGTTTCCCGGAGCTACACGTGTCAGCTCCACAGGGACCATTAATGGCACGTTGTTGGTGAACGATGAGGGTGTCCCTATAAAGCATGTACAACTCCCAGGTAAATTTTAATATTTGAACTATTTCATGTACTTTATCTAAAACATATTTATCATGATTTTTATTTTTAAATTAATGATAATATCTTCTTTTTCTTTTGGTTTTATTCTGTGTAGGAAAAAATGAGTTCTATAGGATTCTAGAGAGCCATGCGTTGGTAATTTTTGGCCCAACCATATGTACAGGGTGGAATTCCCAGAATTCCAACCTGAAAAAAGAACTTCTAGATTATCTAGAAGCCCTTTTTGGGGTCGGCACATTTGACAGAAAAGCGGTGGCTCAGGTAGCCGGCAAATATTTGAAATATACCAGGGACACCTATAGGACGCAATTGCAATTTAACCCTAGATATGAGCGTCCTCTCGCAGTTTCAGAGAGTGAGTGGAGAGCACTCATCCATGATGGAAAAGAGAAAAGGGCAAAGAAAGAAGGAAAAATGCCAACCGGACCCGCAAGGTAAATTACAACTTTAATTCAATAGCTTTAATTTTCTTTATGTCTAAAATAAAAGTGTGCTACGTCATATCTGACTTCAATCTTTTGATGCTAGGTTGCCTGACACCTCAAAGGAAACCAAAGCTAGGATTGAGAAAAATGGCCATCACAAGCTCGGCCAGGGTGGCTACTTGAAATTAGCTGCAAGAATTGTAATTAAGTAGCTAAACATCTTATAATTAATTGTATCGCCTTCCAACTTTTTTGTAATCCTATCAGATATGATTAAAAATACACAATCATATATAATGTAGGGTGATGAATTTGGAACAATAACTACAGAGGAAGATAAAAATATTGCTTTCCGTTTTGGCTATCAAGCTGTAGTTGAACGTCGCAGAAGCTTGGGGCAGGTCCCAAGATCTACAATGCCTGATAAGGTAAAACATTAACCTTTCAATATTTTTGTTTTCGTCCATAAATTTAATGTCTAACAACTTTGTTTAAATCAGGGAGCAACACTACCGACGAGGTAAATAACCCAGTTTTAGAGCCAGATGTAGATGATCCTCTCGTGCAACCTGATCATTGTAGTGGGGACCAGGCCGACAATGTTGCTATTAGTGAGGGCCGTGACGGTAATTAATTTCCACTTATAATTTTTTCTAATTATACCTTGATGGTTGTCCTTATAACTTTTTTTGTTTAAATGACAGAGAATGTTTCCTTTGAGGATCTTACCACCAGAGAGGAAGACAGGGCAACAGTCCCAACGGCGACAACTGGTGCACCAGGTAAATAATCTCATTGCAATTTTTTTTATTAATATTACCGAACTAGTTCAATGATATTTAAAAACTGATAATTAAAATTTAATATTATCTGTTTTTGGAGGCGATGCCCCGTCACTGGATGAGACCAAACATCGTGACAATGCAACTAGGTCAGCGGCGACAACTGGTGCACCAGGTAAATAATCTCATTGCAATTTTTTTTATTAATATTACCGAACTAGTTCAATGATATTTAAAACTGACAATTAAAATTTAATATTATCTGTTTTTGTAGGCGATGCCCCGTCACTGGATGAGCCCAGACATCGTGAATACGCAACTAGGTCAGCAGTGCGGGTTTAAAGGCACGAAACAGGAGCAGAGCACGATGATATTGATGATGTAATTAGGAGCTTTAAAAATAGGAAGAAGAAAAAGAAATTTTGACAATGTAAAATATTGTATTATTATAAGACAAACGTTACCATACTTGGAACGTTTTTTTGCGTTATATAAAAAACTCATTTATCATACTATTTTTATGTCAAGCATTAATTGCAATGTTTCCTTGCGTACTTTTTGTTGAATTGTTTTTTTATTAGTTATTGATTTTTTTTTTATGCTCATGAAAGTAAAAAATGAAATATAGATTGGGTATTGGGGAATTGAGAGTGATGTGAGGGGGGGGGGGGGACGGGCCATAAGAGCTCCCACCTTCACGTGGTTGGCCCCGTTTAGTAGAGAATAATTTATTGGAGCGATTTAATCTTCGAGCAAACCTCCCTCGATCCAGCGTAGCAACAAAAAATTCATTGTTGACTTAGTTGCTACTCTTTCAGATCGTGGGAGGCTTGTTCCAAGTTCATGCGACTCCAATAAATTGTTCTTGAAATGAAGAGGAGCTTATTCGGGTATGTTTTGACATTTTCAACATATGTTCTAACATTATCATAAGAATGCATCTTAGAGTAAAAAATACTACATCAATTACTTGTATTTATTGTATAGATAATGATGGATTTTGATTGACTTGGCAGTGCAGGCACAAATCCTCTTGCATCATGAGCAATACAACTTGTCAACCAGGGTCATGTCCAGGATATTTTTGCTTGTGCGCTTGACCAGGTTCGTAATGTCACATTTTGTAAGTTCCTTTACAGTTCATAATTCAATATTAAGCTTGTTCATGATTATTATCTAGGTTTTTGTATGTGTTTTTTCATCTATTTGATTGTAAGCAACTCTGCATGTTTCCTGTTGTTCACTATGATTTATCCCATTACCACTCCCAAGATGAATCCGACTTTATTGTTACATAGGTTACTTTATTGTTAATATGATTTCTCCATTTACGATTTCATAGGTTACTTTATTGTTAATATGATTTCTCCATTTACGATTTCATAGGTTACATCATGTAAAGTTGTCAATCTCAGGTTGGTGATGAGCTTTAGTTCTCCAGATTTGGGGCTTTTCTGATATTTTCTCCCTCATGTCATTCCTGCATCACCTCGTTGTTCGAGCATGCCAATTGTCTACCACTTGTACCAATTGGCACATGTCAATCTCTGAGTGGTGCCACATTTCACCTATTTTCAGTGAGAGTTTAGGGTTTCTCTAACATAGCTTCAGAAATCCGATTCAGTGCCTGCTTGAATATTGTCACATAATACTTATGGTTTGAATTGATGAGCATGTTCTGAATGGTTGGTTGATTCATAAGAACCACCCATAAATCTCCCTTCCTCTAACACACAGAAAATAAAAATTTCTTTGACAGGAGACAGAGTTTCAATACTTTGAAAACAAACTTCTATTCCCTTCAATAACTCAAAAAACAACTATTACACTACTTCCTCACTGAGAGGGATTACAAAATTATGACTGCTACAAAACGCAGTGCATAAAACCAACTCACTGTCTGTTCAAAACAAACATACTCGTCTCTAAGACACTCTGCTGTGTTTTTCCCTTTCGCGCTGCTGTGCATACACACTTAAAAAGTTACACTCAATTTTTCACTTTTTACACACTGCTATGTAATAAAAAATTTACGTACTGTCTATAAAAAAAACTACCAAGCTTTTTTGACCTTTTTATTTTTATATGCCGGAACATATAAAACATATTATAATAAACCCTCTTTAAAAAAAAAAAAAATTAAAACTAAATTTTATGGCCCACCTTTCATTTCGCATATGATATATATATAACATATGTATATATTAAACTATCAAAACATTAAAGAACCCTTTCCGTCGGACTTCAAAAGTCTAAATAGATTGAATTTCAAACCAAATTCGCGTTCCAAAATGGGATGCCGACGTCTGCCTAATTTTAACTCGAATTCTCAATCCAATGTGCCCTATAAAAAATTCGGGTCCGGTTTTCAGGTTTTCAGATTCCCTTCAATTTCATGCGATCCAATATTAATGCTCCACGTGTCCTCCTTTTGAATTTACAAAACTGGGGGGCAAATTTCTGTTTGTTTAATTTCTGGTTGGTGAATTGCATTAATGCTGGTTGTTGTGTTTAAATACAATCCAATACAGAAATATGGCTGCGGCCGTCTACAAAAAAAACTTGCATGAATTTTAAATGCTGAATTAAATTTCTGGATGGCGTGCAAGCAACCTCAAAAAAAAAATGTTGCTGCTGCATCTGTCCTTCTGCTGCAGCAGTTGAAGTTAAAATTCAACAGCACAGGGTTTAATAAGTGAGGGTGTAAAGGTAACTTTTTGTCGATAGTACTGGATTAAGATCATCTATTCATTTTTGTAGGGTCTTATGGTGTTTGGTTTTTTAGTTTTTGGTTGGGCTTATTGAGTCTAAGATAGTTTTTGAGTGAAAAAATTGCTATCAGGTATTAAAAAATTTTGGTTCTTTTGTCAAAATTTATGAGCTTGTTAGGAAATACAAAATTGACAATGGTTGTATCTTAAATTTGTGGAAAATAATTTGAAATGAAACCTTTTTGTTTAGGTTGTTGCAGCAGGTGCAAACCCCGTTCAAATTACTAGGGGTATTGACAAGACAATAAAGGCCCTTGTTTCGGAACTCAAAATTTTGTCAAAGGAGGTAAACACTTGCCTTTTGAGTAGGCTGGTTTTCCTTTTTGCTGATGGTTTGGTGTATCTAATTGAATTAGTTGCCTAAGGTATTTTTGGTTGCAAACTCCTTTTCATTTTTCATACGGTATTGGCCTTGTGGAATACATTTGATTGTGTGGTCTTGTTAGATCTACAACATTTGTAGTTGTTTAGTCTTATGGCCGAGGTGCACTTTTATTATGGAAATAGCTGATGCAATATTGTCATTTAATCCTTACTGCAGGGTAGCATGTTGAGAAGTTTCTTGTGAAACATTTGGTATTCAAAATGACACTTGATCCTATACAGCATCATGCACTTGACTTCAAAATTCATATTCAAAGTGTGCCAGACAATTCTTGCAAAATTTCAAATATTTATGTTGTTTTAAACCATTATCTTTTTCATGTATTGGATGCCGAAAATGTGAAAAAGACTTTGGTATGAAACCAACTGGTGAATAATTTCCAGCAAAACAACCACTTCCAAGACATGATTTAGAAGTAGAACATATGTACTCATGAAGCATAGAAAGATATCCTTGATGCATTGTCAATGTTTGGCTAGGGTTATTTTTGGAGAAAATAACTCCTTATTCCTAGAATAGTGATCTTCAATACAAGTAAATGCCAGAGAAGAGAGATCATCGTGTGACACAAAAAAACTAAAATTGGACCCCTAAGGAGAGCTGGTGTGTCTACAATCGCTTTTTCAGCATTTTCCCCTGGTTTACCCCGTTCTTTTCCTCCAGCCTGGGTCTTCATTGACTTCTTCTTTCTTCGGGTTTATTTATCAAATTCGTAGAATTTGATAAATAAATATCATCCACAATGGTTGGACTTTAATTTATATTCCCGACTTTATATTATCTCCAAGCCTTATAACCAATGTTTAACTTTCAACACTTTGTATTTATACTCCATGTTTCTTTTTAAATAAATAACTTGTAATGAACTTTCGGCTCTATATTTCACCACCCATCCTTACAACAATCACGCTCCAGACTTATGCTAATTATCCGCCAATCGTTTAATTAAACAATTTCATTATACTCCGGCCCCACCTATATATATCAATAACCAATCAAACACTCGCATCGTACCTGGCTATCCTCCGCACACCTTAGTTAACCTCCGGGCAAGTTCAACGTGCGACCACCGTCCGATGGCCCTTCTCCAAATCAACGACTCTTGGCAATTTCGCCCGGCTTCCAACGTCGGGCTTTAACGTGCGATGGCGTGGGTTAAACGGTTGTTTGCCGGGGTCACTTCGCCACGTGTCGCATTCCCTATGGAATCGCTCGCGAATAGGAAATACCGCCTACTCCGCAAAAGCGGTGCGATATGGGCAACCCACTTTTGTGATTCCGCTCATGGTTTTGGTAGAGGGCTTGACCACGGGTGCATGTCTGGTTCCGCTATCCTTTTGTTTGTTAACTCATGTCCAATCCTCGGGTCAGGTTTCGAAAGCACAACAATTTTGTCTCTTTATTAAGCGGGATTTTAATATGTGTATTATCAAAGAAAAACAACACAAATTTTATAAGAAAATTGTTCAAAAGTCGAGCCCGCCGGACTTCAAACGGCGATAAACCATAATTCAAACCAAATTCGCGTTCCAAAAATATTTCTGCTGATCTTTCGTCATTTTGGTGACGAATTTCTGACGAAATTCCGCCTAATATTTGCATTTCGGTCCTGAGCCACCGCGAGCGGCCCAAACAAAAGATCCGTCTCTCCAATCACTTCTCACAACAACCAATAAAACTTGCCCCGTCCCTACTGCGTGCATTCGATGGCGTTTAAGGTGATGGGACATGGATATGGCGATTTCATATCAATCGCATTAACATTTAACGCTGTTGAATTAAGTTTTCAAATCAAATCTAGATTAATTAATTTTTAACACTGTTCAAGATCGGACCTCCACTCCTCTGAGCGATTCCGCACGCTCCAATTTGATCCGGCCTTCGGCTCTCATTATTAATGATCAAAGATTCATTATGACGGGCGTCCTTTGATTGCATTGCAGACGGGTCGACATACAAAATGGCGTTTAGCCATGGTTTTTCAGACAAGCCGGTTGCTGGATTACACTGCCTGGTAACTGTGACGATAAGGAGAAGTGGCCAGCGGAACTTCTGCCTAGACTTTGCTGCATATTTCCATTTCTCTCGGTTCTGTCTCTGTCTGTCTTCCTCTGTTAATTGGAATTCCGCTTCTTCGTCTCTTGTGCCCACCCATCCTATGACGCACCCATGCCTCGCGTGCGTCATAGGATGCGCTTGCCGCAGGGGGAGCACTAGAGGTCAATCCCGCGCGCTCCCTCCAAGACTCCGAATGTGAGATGACTTCCCACACAGTCCAGTGATTATTACTTAGGTCGATATCCAAATACTAGGAGTGGGCGGGGTCGGCTTGTAGCATCTGGCCACCGTATGGATTCCCCTGCTCCTGGCTTCCCCACCGCAAGTTCACCTTCTCCCACGACGTGCACTGCGCAATTTTCCTTTGATTGCACTCTCAACCGCCCGCGAATCACAGCTGTAGTCACTGTGGTCTTCCGCGAGGAGGCCCAAACGGAGGAAGAATGCACCCATCCGGCGGGTCTGAGCTCGGAAAAAGCCGGCCAGCATTCGGGCCTTCAGGAGGGGAGCCGTGGCATGCATGTGGAGGTAGCACCTAGCGATCCCGGACCTTCCGAAGGATGGTGCCAAATCGTGGAGGAACCAGCGGAGGATTAGTTTAGTTAATTTGTTTTTCTTACTTAGCAGGCCCAGTTAATTGGGCTGCTTTTAGTTTATTTTACTGTGCTGGACTTTTAAGTAATATTTTTGAATTCTGTAAATTAAACGTTCGACCGTTTCCCGTATGAGGGCAAATATTTTTAATTTTTTGATTTTTTGATGACAAATTTACCATGAGTATGGCTGTGCAATGTTTTTGACTTCTGTAATTTTATTCAAGAATACATATTATGTAGGATTAACTTTACTTTGAATTCTCACATGATTAGCGTTTTTCTTGACTTGCTCAAGGATTTAAATTAATTTGTATTTGGAACAATGGACGCTTGCATTCTATCTCGTTGCTGCATCGTTTCTACATACTTAGCTATTTTACTTTTGTAGATGCCTTTAAAAGTATTTCATCGTTTTCTCAAATATCATAATTCCATGTAATCAAGCATCGGATTTTATATCAAGTCCCTGTATGGGACATGGGGTATTTTTCTATCACTGTCTGGGGTGGGACTTCCACATTTCTGGATGGATATTTGGGTTCCAATCTTCAGATGTGAAAATGTAATGATTTCATGGACAGTTTTAGCTCATATAATATATTCAAAACAACGTTTTTTCTCTTGTGAAAAAATGATTAATGTTTATCATTTTTCCTTCAAAACTAGCGATGCTGGTCTATGTTGCTGGTTTATTGATATGGTCTGATGGTCTTTTTATATTTTGGACATATCACACTCCTCACATGATTAGCGTTTTTCTCTGTTCAAGGATTTTGGGTACTTTAATTTGTATTTGGAACAATGGACGTCGGTACGTACTCTATCCGTTGCTTTACTATTCTACATACTGCTATTTCACTTTCTTATAGATGCCTTGGGCATATTTGGATGCTTTCTCAGATTGTCGATAATCTCCATGTGGACCGTTACTGGGTTTTATATCAAGTCGCTATATGTGACATGGGGTATTTTTCTATCATTGTATGGGGTGGGACTTCCACTTTTCTGGATGGATATTTGGGTTCCAATATTCAGATGTGAAAATGTAATGACTTCATGGACTGTTTTACTTCATATAATATATTCAAAACAACGTTTTTTCTCTTGTGAAAAAAAAATGATTAATGTTTATCACTCTGCCTTCAAAACTAGCGATGCCGGTCTATGTTGCTGGTTTATTGATATGGTCTGATGGTCTTTTTATATTTTGGACATATCACACTCCTCACATGATTAGCGTTTTTCTCTGTTGCATGATTTTGGGTACTTTAATTTGTATTTGGAACAATGGACGTCGGTACTCTATCTGTTGCTTTACTATTCTACATACTGCTATTTCACTTTCTTATAGATGCCTCTGGCATATTTGGATGCTTTCTCAGATTGTCGATAATCTCCATGTGGACCGTTACTGGGTTTTATATCAAGTCCCTGTATGTGACATGGGGTATTTTTCTATCACTGTCTGGGGTGGGACTTCCACTTTTCCGGATGGATATTTGGGTTCCAATCTTCAGATGTGAAAATGTAATGACTTCATGGACTGTTTTACTTCATATAATATATTCAAAACAACGTTTTTTCTCTTGTGAAAAAAAAATGATTAATGTTTATCACTCCGCCTTCAAAACTAGCGATGCTGGTCTATGTTGTTGGTTTATTGATATGGTCTAATGGTATTTTTATATTTTGGACATATCACACTCCTCACATGATTAGCATTTTTCTCTGTTCAAGGATTTTGGGTACTTTAATTTGTATTTGGAACAATGGACGTCGGTACTTTATCTGTTGCTTTACTATTCTACATACTGCTATTTCACTTTCATGGACTGTTTTACTTCACTGTTGTAGGGTTTTGGGTACTTTAATTTGATTTGGAACAATGGACGTCGGTACTCTATCTGTTGCTTTACTATTCTACATACTGCTATTTCACTTTCATGGACTGTTTTACTTCATTGTTGTAGGGTTTTGGGTACTTTAATTTGTATTTGGAACAATGGACGTCGGTACTCTATCTGTTGCTTTACTATTCTACATATTGCTATTTCACTTTCATGGACTGTTTTACTTCATATAATATCTTCAAAACAACGTTTCTCGTCTTTTAAAATTTTAATTTTTTTTTTTAAAATTGAACCCTCCGTCGGTCTACCGACGCCTTGTAGACGTCGGAACTGCGACAACCCAGAAACGTCGGAAGAGAGATAGTATGAAAACGTCGAAAGAGCGACGTTCCAAACGTCGGACCACATATCGTCGGAATTACGACATCTTCCAGACGTCGGAAGAGTGACGTCCAAAACGTCGGACCACGTTTAGTTGGAATTGCGACAGTTTACAAGTGTCGGGCAGCGCCCGCGCTGGGAGTACGTTTAGTAGGCTGCGACGGTTTATGACGTCGGAATTGCGACGGTTTATAAGTGTCGGAAGAGCGACGTTCCAAACATCGAACCACATTTCACCGGAAGTGCGACAATTTACAAACGTCGGAGGCGCGACGGTTTGTGAGACGTCGGAAGAGTGACGCTTGTTCAGAACGACGGAAGAAGTGTCGATAGTGCGACACTTTTTACTTGCGTCGGAACGGCGACGGCATGACAAACCACGGTTTGTCCGCCCCCGAACTGTCGCTCTTGCGACGACTATGTGTCGGAATAGCGACGAATTGGCCGTCGGAATTTCCGCAAAATTCTCTAGTGTGGGAGTCTAGTCGATATTGAACTGGATGGAATGTACCCAAATGGACCAACTTGATATTGCGCTGAAGATGTGTATAAAGGATCAAGCCGTTCAGTAATTATTAGATATGTACCAGATAAAATACCAAAATATGACATGGGTGAAGTCCATGGATTTGAGGAGGCACCAGAGTAGGTTCCAGATAATGATTGGTAACCGAGTGGGATGGAAGGACCACCATAAAGATGTGACTCTGGTGATGTGGTAAACATCGATGGAGTAGCAATAGTAGATGTTGTTGCAACTTTAACAGATGGTACAACTAGAGATGTTGACTCAGCCATGGTCAAATGACCCAATGTATACCCTATAGGATCTATGGGAACTCGAATTGAAACATGATCAAAAGAAGCAGTGTAAGTCATTCGAGGAATAGACTCGTAAAGATAAAGCCCTCATCCAAAATGAGTTGGAGTTGAGGGGCGTGTTTCTTGTTGAGGTTCTTCCTCAATAAAAATCAAACCAGGTGGAAGGATTTCACCGTTAGGCCCGAAATATATTTCAGGTGGTTGACTATGCCAAAGGGAAGACTTAATGGCTATGATCGAATGAGTAGCGACTGATACAAGAACAAATTCCAGTTGTTCGACTTTGGGATCTAGATGTTCTAGTAAAAGAATGATGGGATCCGGATCAACTTCTAGTTGAACGACGTCAGGTTCAGAAGGTATGGTCTCACTGATTAGATGTGCAGTGTCCACAGGTAGTTGTGAGGACTCTGTTTCGACTACAGTAGATAAACCATGATGTGTATAAATGTCTCGAGATGACTCTGATTGATGTGATGAAGATGACGTGCCATAGGTATTGATGGTACTGGTTTCGGTAGAATGAGGTCGCCTTCGTCGACCAGAAATGGCTTCCGGCAGTAAAGGTGGTTTAAGTGTTATTCTACGCGAACGACGGGGAAAGGGATTTTCTTCTTCCACGATGACTGATTTATTTTATTACAAAAAAAAAAAAAAACAAACAAAACGGTGATACTAGGCAAAAGGTTTACCAAGTAATTGTGAACTACATAATACCTCCTTGCGAACCAAGAAGTACGGGCAGTCAATATCCCCGAATGTTGTGTTCGATGTATCACAAGTTACAAGGTCATCGACTCGGTTACCTATGGATGGTAAGAAACCTAAATTTGTCCTCCCAAATATACTTGAAGGTAGGTGGAGGCCCTAGTCCGTATTAGCGATGTCTAATACAAAATCGCACAGTGAGAACACCCCCTTATACTTTTCGTACTAAAACATCGCCCTATATACCTGAAGGTACATGGACGAGATTCGATATACTTACGTACGTGGAGTGGGATTTCACACTCGGCATGTATCGCAGAAAATTTAGCGACAGACGCTATGTTTAACGACGTTGAAACACGTCTCTAGCCTAGACCTTCTAAGTGTTATTGTTAATGTTACAATGCTTTCTTAAGTTGATTGAGGTAAATTTTATGTTTATCTTGTTTAAAAGTTTATCTTTGAGGTTCACTGCTTGATGTAATGGGAAAGTCCTAAAATGAAAAATAAATGAGAAACACAATTTTCAATCCTACTTTTCAATGAAAATCCTAGCTACTAAGGGGAAAGAGCAATTAGATTTTGAGCATCCAACAAAGAGCACAAACTAAATTCATATTTCCCTAACTTGTTCCTATGAAACACACACAATATCTAAATTCACATGCATGTTTTTCTTTTCAGTTTACCTTAGTGTGAATGATTAAAAAGAAACTAAATGCACAAATCAATCAAACAAATGTTTTCTTTTGAGAAACGAGGAATGAAACAACAATTTCTCTTAGGAAAATGAATACTGGAATGACAATTTTCCTATAGGAAATGAAGAATGAAACAACACTTTCCTTTTCGAAAACATAATTGATCTAATGAAAAAATTAACTAATTTGAATTTAATTTTCAAATGATAAAGAAAATAGCTAATGAAACATTGAATAAATAAATTTTCAAAGGAGGAAGAACAAGTACTGTTTACTGGTCTCTAAGAGAAATCAAACATTTGAGAATAAACACACAATTGGATGAAACTGAATGCAAAGACAAATTTTGATGGAATTTGGCTGGCTGAGGGGGAAACACACCCTGTAAGGGCAGACAGTGCGTTGCAGTGCACCCCTGAAAAGAAGATAGTGCACTGCAGTGCACTGTACCATGACCAATAGTGCGTTGGGTGCAACTATGTTCAGAGAACTAGCAGCTTAAACAAACTTCTAAGGAAAACCGTTCATTCAAATGACTGATAAGATGAGATAAAGTTTATTGATGATAGTAAATAGAGACAGAAACACCAGGAATGATGGATTTCTCCCTAGCGGAGTCGCCAATTTGTTATACGGAATTATAATCTACGGATAAACTAGATTCTCTGAGTGTGGTGTTCCTTCACTTTCATCCCATACAAAATATGACAATTGAATGTATGCTTGACCAAAGGCATTGCTTGCTTAATGCTGAGATGGAACAAGAGAATAAAAATCTCTCCTTTCAGGGTTCATTGCCTCTGTGCTTTGAAGTTTGCCTCGTTTCCCTTCTCTTATATCCCGAGAGTCCAAAAACTTGCTACAGTCATTCCTTTCTGTCTACTCTGCCTACATAGGGTTCAAAAGTGTTTCATTTTGTGCCTTATCTACTCCTTTGATTTTAGTGTCTAACACATACATGCTCTTGGATTTCATATCCATTGCCACAAGTTCAAATGCTCCAACTCCTCTTTTCTCAAGTGCCTCTAGAAATGATTGGAACCAAGGAAAACATGTTCCTGGCCCCCAATGTCCAAGTCGTACCATGTAACCCATATTGCATGGTTCTAATGCTCATGTTGTTGAATAGTAAACTACCCGAGCTTCTGGACCTGAATTCGAAGTGCAGTCTCACCAGTGCGAGTAGATTTCCCTCCAGACTCAGGAATCAAATTATTTGCCTTATGAAACTCATCAAAGACTAGAATCCCATCATTTTTTGGGCCACACCACTTCACCAATTATTGTAGCTAAGAACTTCCTTTTTTTTGACGATGCAATGAGGCTACTGTACGTTAAAAATATAACTCATTTCATTATACACTAGACTTTGATTCAAGCTTTGAATATGGAAATTTTTTCAAGGTGTGAACTTCAACACATGTCGCACCCACATTATATAAATCCCTTCGAGTGTCAAATTTGAAGTCAAATGACATAGAAAGCCACACTGCCTTACATTTCCCATGTTGCCAATTCTCCCAAATTAGTTTAGCAATTGTTTCAGTGAAATCGGTACTTGACTTGCGACTAATGAATTGAGCCTTTACTCATCCTTTAAGAGGCATTTTATGCTGACAACATAATAATACTTCTAAGAAATGATTTTTTTCCCAAATAACATATGAAAAGTTATAAGACTTCCATCTTCCTTTATATGAATGTAGTGTGAAAAATTATGACTGTTGAACAATAGAGTTTTGACACTTGGATTTTTATATTGAAATTTGACAATATTTTTCTACTCCTTCACCTTCTAATGCGACGAACTTGACTTTAGATTCCTTCCCAAAAAGGCTGAAAATCTTTAAAAGGTGCAACATATAAAAATAATTAATATCGTTTGTCACTCTGAACACAACTTTAAAATTGAATGGAACTCATCGAGCTCTTCCCAAGGCGATGATTAGAAGACTGCATTTGTCCAACCTTTCGTTTTTTCACCCAAGCATCATTGATAACCCTAAACCGCTTATGAATTGACTCTTTGTAGCGATTAATGAAGTTTGGCAACCAGGGAATATTTGTGTTAAGTGTTAACCTTATGTATTGGGATTCATTATGATTCGTAATTGATTTTCTTTAGATAGTATACAAATATTAGCCTAACAATTTCGATAAAATTGAAATTCCTACATACTAAAGATCGAGAGCACAAAACTTGTCAGAAACCACCAAATTCAGGATGGAAAAAAAAGAAGAAGATTGGTCGCATAATATCACAAGCTCTCATGAAAATTTTATTTTTCCTTGTAGTGCAACATATAACTTGAAGAGAAACACATTTTTTTTTAATCATTCCTTGGTTTATGCTTAAGGAAATTTTGTCCTTTATAGCTGGTGAAATAAGCTATGACAATCCCAACCTTTTGATTCCTTGTTGTGTGGATTTGTAGCTTCAACGACTAATTTACATAGTCTATGTCCTTTGATTGCGAGAGCAGGCTTAAACTCCAAGTCATATTATTAAAGGCAAGTCATCCAATTTCCCCTCCACTCACCGAGTTCCTGCTGAACAAATAATGATCTAACGACAGGGTGAGGGGCGAATATCGTTACCTGGTTCTTGATAATGTATGGCCTGAAATGTTTCACTACTTTGTATACCGTGTATGCCTATTTATCCATGTTCGGGCATCTAAGCTCTGCACCTTACAATCTCGCACTCATGAAGGCTATGGGTCTCTCATCATGACTATCATCTTTATGCGTAAGCACGAAAATCAATGATGAATCTGAGGCGAAAGTATAAAGGATGAAGTCCTTAATTAGATTTTGGATTGTATAGAGAAAGGGCCTCCACAATCGCTTTCTTGATTCGATCAAAAGCTTCCTTCTCTTCTTGATTCAACTTAAACACTGAGCCTTTCTTTATCATACTTTGCAGGGGTTTAACGATCGAGGCGAAATCCAAAATAAACTTTCGGAGGAAGTTGATTTTTCTAAGGAAAGGTTGCATACCCTTTTTTCCGCTTGGGAGAGGAATCTGTGCGATAGCTTTCACACAGTCAGGATCGATGGTGACCCTGTCTTTTGTTATAATATGACCCAGGAGGTTACCTTATGATACCATGAAAATCATCTTCTTGGGATTCAACGAACTCCCATATTTTCGGCATCGCTCAAATATCTGCTTCAGATGAAGAAGGTTGTCAGACCTATTCTTTGATAATACCATGAAATCATCTAGATACACCACCACACTCTGACCCATTAGTCCTCTGAAAGTGATGTCCATTTCCCTTTGGAAGGTTGCTCCAACATTGATTAGACCAAAGGGCATGCATTGAAAAGCAAAAGTTCCCCACTTTTTTTCTAAAGGTCATCTTCAAACGCTCTGGTTCGGAAACCAGGACCTCGTTTTATTCAGAGAAGCCATCGAGTAAGAAGAAAATTTCTAAACCAGATACAATTTCAAGAATCCGCTCCATGGAGGGAACAAGATAATTTTCTTTGTCTGAAGCCCGGTTGAGGTTCCTGCAGTCGACACACAACCATATTTCACCAGACTTCTTTCATACAATAACCAAATTCGAGACCCAGGTAGAATGACCGACTTTGAAGATAATGCGTGCATCGAGGAGCTTCTTCAACTCCTTTTAAATAAGAGGCTCTGGGGTAGGATGTTCCTTCCTCAATTTCTGTTGGAAAGGCTTGACCCCTTCTTTTATTAGTATTACATGTTGGATAATCCTGGTATCATACATTTTCTGGTCATCATAAGTCTAGGTGAATACATCTCGATACCTCTTAAATAAATTGATGAATGATTGTTTTTCATCAAGCGACCATCTGCTACCAAGATTGATGAACTTCGGGTCAACGTCAGTCCCGAGATTGATTTGCTCCTGTGAGAGCATGGAGATTTGTGTCTTGGTATTCGATGGGCCCTGTAAATGATTCTATAGATCAAATAGCTTTTCCAGCGTGACTACACCTTTGGGCATGGGGTTACCCTTTCACTCATCTGCTTCTTCTTGCAAAGCCTTTTCATGCGCTTCCTCTTTTATCGTTGCACCCTTAAATATGTCGGCGTTCACCATGAACTTGAGAATCTATTGATCATCATTAAAAACACGTAGATTAGTTACAGTATGTGGAACAACAGGTTTATACACAATTTCAATAGAAAAACCATCTCTTAACGATGTAAACATACCTACGACATTGGCTAAAGTATCAACAACAACATTATTAATCCTAGGAACAAAATTAATCCCAAGAGCTTTAAAGGAATATATTAATCACCATACCTATTTTTGATAACATTTTAAGTGCGATGATAAACAATGAATTGTATTTCGTACCTGCCACGTGATAATTTCCAAATCACTGATAACTTTCAACATTCAACCTTTAGGTCGATAGATTTCTAGAGTCCAAGGATTAGTGCCTCATATTCTGCAGTGTTGTTAGTGCACTGAAATTCTAACCTACAAGAAATTAATTTATATTTTTTTGGGGGGTCCATTAGGGTACAGCTGGCAACGACTCCATCTTGAGTCTTGGACCCGTCATAATATAATGTCCAAATTTTCTTTTTAGTTACATCCATGCCAAAAATATTTACATCTATATTACATGGTTCTTTAGCATCAGTTGGAGGGCAAGGAAGGAGTTCCAACTGGGTGTTAGGTGTGATGGGTGATGGCAAGGCTTGATATCACCCAAGGTTGGTCTCTAAGAAACACATTCCCAAGTCTTCCTGAGCAAAAATAATGGGCTCGTTTTGGGCCTCCAGATTTGTGAATGTGTACTTCATGTAGGGCTTGCTATGAACTCTGATCTAGTTATTCTTGCCTTTGTAAGGGAGCCATAGGCGGAACCAATCAGTGGCGAAATACCCATGGAGTTTACTTGAACAGTCTCTACTAATCAATAATTTGCATGGTTCCGGGATGTCTATGATGATAATGTCAATACATTGGTGCACCCTGGAGTCTGAGGACAAAGTATTCTTCATGTATTCTATGATAATGTCAATATCACATTGTTCAGCTCACCAACTATGAAGACTTGAGATATAACTAGTTGAATATTTTTGGATTCAGTATTCTCCGATTGAATGTTCGGATATTTTCATATATATAAAGGGATAACATTCGTCAACACACCCGAGTCAACAAGGAAATTGTGCACATTGTAGTTAAATATTTCAAAAGACAACAGAAACGGGGGGTGGAGGGGGGTTGATCCTCTCAAATTGGAATTTGCAGTGTTCACTATGTATTGGAGGTTGACTAAGGACCAGGATTGGATAGAAGAGTTTTTATTCGAAGAGGGAGTAACCTTGTTGGTTGAAGGTGTGGTGGCGAAGACTTTGATGATCAACTCACGTTGGCTAGCTATCTTGGCTAGTTCACGGAGTGAAATTTTGGCTCATATTTCTTCATGTATTCTATGATATTGTACTTTAATTTTGACAAAGTAATGCCTTTTGAGGGTGATTGTAGAAGGGGAGGGGATTCTGCAGACGTAGCTGTAGTCCCAGGAGTAGAGGAGTTGACCTTTGCGTTGACAGAAGCATATTTTGGGCTATGGCTAGACAATGCCTTAGGGTTAGGGGTGGAGGGATGACTCGAGTTGTTAGGAGGAAGAATCCTTCTCAACAATGCTTTCATTTTCTCTTCTAGTGTCAGCCCTTTACTCCTAAGGTTATAGGTTTTTGGTGGTTTGGATGGGGGAACGTCACCTACATTAGCTTCTTGGAAGGATTGAACCTCTTCCCCGCGGATGAATTCGAATTACATAACGAGAAAGAGAACATGAGAACAAGATATGATTTCCCTAAACGATCCGAATACAGTAAGAGCCCTCAGGGATCGTGGGTTGCTTAAATACTTCAGATTGTCAGGGATGAAGCAACATATGGAACTCTTTGAGTTCCTAGTTCATTCATGGGATTCAATATTGCAAGCTTTTCACATTGGGGGCAAAGTAATCCCAATATTGGTTGAGGATATTTATTTTCTCACTGGATTATCAAGTCGATGTTATCCTATCTCCCTTGCAAGATCTGCTCTTGGAGGAAAGCCAATGAGGGATTACATACGCCAACATTGCCAACCAGGTACTAAGCCAAGTAAAGATGAGAAAATAAAAATCTGTGATGTGCATGATTTACCTTTGAGAACCATCCTTTTTACTATTGCAAATCTTACTAGTTCCACGACACTACATGTTGCAAACTAATCATACATGCAGTATGCTCTTGAGTGTTTAGAACCAACGATATTCAAATGGGATGAAGAGATACTCTTTCAGATGAAAGAAAAACTGAATAAAGCTAACGGTGGCAGGAAGAAGAATTTCAATTATGGCTCGGTCCTGATTTCCTTCATTTTAGAGTGGGTTCCATTGATGCAATCACAACATGTTACACTGAGCATATTTGGTCCTAGAGATCCTCGGATGCAGAGATGGGTTGAATTGATGTCTAGACATGCTGGTCAATCGACCATCATATTATCTACTACATTATTTGCATGGTTCAAATGACAGATGATCACCATAGATGTGTATCCATATGCAGGGGTAGATTTTCGTGGAGATCCAGACTTGATTCTACCAGATGGCGCTCAATGGGGTGCAATTGATAAAAATGTTTTGACCATGTTTTTTGATTTTTTTGAGGTTTCTATATGTTTTTGTATTTTTGATGTTTCCCAAGACTAAAATAAAGTTTTTATGTACACATATGCGGGTTGTGTTCGACCAGAGGATCGACCAGAGCAGGCAACAGATGAGCCAGTAGAGAGGACTATCGGGAGATAAGTCTTTCGGGATTTAGATTTGACTGACACTACGTCGAGGGATTGACTCTTGGGATACTGGATTTCCAGATCAAGGAGTTACCTATGAAACTGCAACGCCATACTATTATCTTTCCTAACCGTTGGATGTGGTTATTGTGCAGGATAGCTAGAGCAGTTTCTTTTTATCATGAGCATCACTAGTTTAATTTTGACATTTTTGCATATATTTTGAGGTCATATGACCAATGTGTCTTGGGATTTTTTTTTGTAAAAACCTAAACTATCTATCTATTTGTTTTCAGTGTTTTCCTATGTTTAATGCACAATCCTATTCAATTATGTGATGTGAATTGAAAATGTGTCTTTACATGTGTTGAAAATGTCTGTTTAAAACATAAATCGCTAAGAAATAAGTTAAATTTGTTCAAATTTTTGGAAATGTGTTGATATTTAATGTAATCAAAATGTCTTTCCAAAATTCAAACTCTAAGAAACATACGATGAAGTTTTGGATTTCGGACATTATAGACGCTAGTAAGTTGCAGTACGACAAGTTGTGAGTCGAACCTAATGATGAAACGGTTAATACCAAATGAAATGGCATCAGAGAGAAGTTCGATCAACGCGATATACTAAGCGATATTTTTTGTGGATCAATCGATACAAATCCCTTGAAAACTCACTAACTTTCCACCTGGAGCGAAAATGGCCCATGCTGCAGAGGATAGGTTCTTCTTACTACGACTAGCACCATCAATGTACCCAACAAATGTTTCCAAAGATTCAATCATCTGCCATGAAATGTAAATTGGATTACTAACTTCAATAAAACTGTAAAAAAACAAACTAAGACATAGTAATGTTTAATATACAACCCATTTCGAGGTTGCGCTAATGGAATTCCATCATAATCAACTAACTCGTAGGTGCCCTTAGCCAGAACTACCTTGACAATGTAGGGGCCATGCCATAGTGGCTCAAATTTTCCTGTTCCTATCAAATCAGCTTCCTGATCATAAATCAAGATCGGGTCTCCCTATGAGAATATGTGAGCCTTTACATGTTGGTTGTATTGCGCCTTGGTTCGTCTCTTATGCGCTTCGTTGGCCAATGTGGCTTCACGATGCATTTCATCTAGATGGATGAGGTTTAAAAGACATGCTTCTTCATTAGAGGTGTCAGGTAGCAAGGTAATAGCAAGTTTTAGTGACGGAATTTCACATTGGATTGGTAAGATAGCTTCCAGACCATATACCAAATGAAAGGGGGTAAATCTAGTTGCATTTCTCACCGAGGTTTGATATGCCCATAGATCCAAGTACATGATTAAATTCCAATTTCGTTTGTGAACCCCTATCATTCGTTGAAGCATTCTCTTAAGGATCTTGTTAATGGCTTCAACTTGTCCATTGGATTGGCGGATAATAAGGGGTAGAACTATCATGCAACAGTCCTAATTTTGCAATCAACTCATTCATCATGTTATTGAAAAAATGCTTACCATAATATGTAACTATAGTTTGTGGTACACCAAACCGTGAGATGACATGATTGAAAAAGAATAATGCAGTTGTTTCACCTGTGTTATTGAATGTAGGCATCGCTTCGACCCACTTCATAAAGTATTCTACTGCGACAATAATATAACCATGCCCTCGGTCAAACAAGGGTTGTAGGTCATGAATTCAATGCCCCATTTTGCGAATGGTCCCACAACGATGACAGGGTGCATTGGTGCTGGTGGCATGTGGATTTTATGATCAAATATATGGCATGCATGACAACTTCTAACCACGAGGATGCAGTCGCGAAATATGGTTGGCCAAAAGTAACCGGTGCGAAGAATATTTTGCGCAATAGCGTATCCAAACAAGTGTCCACCACAAGCACCAACATGAAAATCATTTAGAATTTTCTCGGCCTCCACATGAGTGAGGCACCTCCTTAAAATTGTACCGACACCACGATAATAAAGTGTATCTTCGAAGATCAGATAATCTTTGGCTTGGTATTGAATACGTCGTTGTTTTGAGTGAGAGTTATTGGGTCGGAAAGTCTGGGTTTGGAGATAAATGATAAAATCCCCATACCAAGGGTCAGATGACCCAATCAGAAACATAGACTCATCTGGAATTGATGGTTCCGATGTAGTTTTAGTACTATCAAAGGGAAGGTCGTAGAGAAGCTCAGCTAAAACTAAAGACTTCTTTGACTTGGATTTGATGAATTCCAAATCAAATTCTTGCAAAATGATGATCCATTTTGAATATCCCCCCCCAGCAATTGACGTGACAAAATGCATGTCATGGAGTTGCAATATGAAATGACAATGGTCTTCCGGAGCAGGATATAATGGTGAATTATTTGGACAGCTTGAACGACCGCCAAGACGAGCTTTTCGACGTATGAATACTTAACTTCCGTATCATTGAGATTACGACTCAAATAATATATCGGATGTTCTATCCCATCTTCTTCTTGGACAAAAACCATAGCAATGGTCATATCTACCACGACGATATATAAGAAATAATCACTCTAATAATTAGGGGGATACATTAATGAAACTCAGATTAGGGTATCTTTAAGAGCATCAAAAGAAGCTTATGAAACCTTATCCCAATGGAAGGGAATCCCCTTTTTCAATAGATGAGTAAATCCTTTAGCCATTTCGGCATAGTTTGGTATGAACCTCCTTAGGAAGTTAGCCATTCCTTGAAGTTTCTGTAACTGAAGTAAGTTTGATGGTGTAGGAAAATCAAGAATGGCCTGGACCTTCAGAGGTTCAATTTGAATTCCATATTTTGAGACGACAAATCCAAGAAAATGACCAGAACCAACACAAAACACACATTTTTGTGGATTGAGGCATATCTTGTAGTGTCCGCAGTGTAAAAATATAGCTCTCAAATGTGTCGGGTGATCGGTCCATTTTAATGAATGTGCGGGTAAGTCATCTAGATAAGGTTGAATAATGTGCTTAATGTCATTGAAAGCATACTCTCTGAAATGTTTCCCCAACATTCTTTAAACCAAATAGGATTTTACAATAAGCGAATGTGCCCCAGGTACAGATGAAAGTTGTCTTATATTGGTCCTCTGCGCGGACATTGATTTGATTGTAACTCGAGAATCCATCCATGAACGAAAAAATTTCACACCCAACACATTCGTCAATGATTTGGTCGATAAAGTCGGTAGGATAGTTGTCTTTTGGACAAGAAATATTGACATACCGATAATTGACGCACACTCTGATTGTCCCTTGTTTCTTCATGAAATGAACAATGTTAGAAACCCCATCAGTAAGTGGAACAAGGTAAATGAAACCAACACGCAAAAAATTTTCAACTTATGATTTAATGGTAGTAGCCTTCTTCGGATAAACAGGATGAAGGCATTGATGTACCGGTCTGACATTAGGGTACATTTTAATTGTGTGTTCAACAATACTAGTATCTATGCCTAACATTTCCTCATAAGACGAAGCAAATATATCGCATAATTCACCAAAAAGAGAGCGATAAGTTTTGAGTTCGAAGAGAGAACAATACATGCCAACATGAATGTTTTATACAATGTCGGTTTTGGTCGAAATATCGATAGAAATGGTTTCTTCAATATTTGATAAGTTTCACTCAGATTCGATGGAATTAATTGGAATATAATTCAAAAATAAAGTAGATATCATAGGGTGATATCGATCAATAAGATTATATTTGTTGTAATACTGAAGATGGGAACGATGATGACGATATTCCCATGGTTCTCCTTCTGGCATCATGGTTTCCACAATGATCTCATCAGTCAAGAAAGTGGATGAAAAAGGATCATATGGAGTACCAAAATCTAATGAATGATCAACCCAAACGATCGGCGACGATGATTCAGGATGCGCTGAACAAGCCAAGTAAATTTATTGTTATGTTAGCTCAATTGGGCTTGGCGGCAGAAATTCATCCAACGTATCAACTTCAGAATAATTGGTAATCTTCCTTAAATAATATGAAGTGGAATATATCATGCAATAGGTCTCCATTCTTACAATTTCCGCCAACGTCATAGGTAGCGGTAATGCAAAGGTGCCCATTAGGGAAGAATCCTTTAAGAGCCCTAAACCAACGTTTTGATGTGCTAGCTGGGGTGCGTGAACTAACAGAATGCTTCCAAATACCTGGGAACTAGAGGTAAAAAATGAGAGTTTATTGATGACTATGATAACACCTTTATGAGGGAAGGAGATCATTCTAAAGTAAGTAGAGGCAATCACAGTCATAGCATAAACCCATGGCCTTCTAAGTAAAATGTTGTAGTCAAGGGGTCTGTTAACGACCTCAACTTCAACAGTTACAGTTTACCTCCCTAGTTCAACATGCAGGTTAATGATGATACCGCAAGGCTTATATGTACGACCATCAAAAGCTTTCAACGTTGTAGGCGATTGAGATAAGAGAGGCGAGCCAAGTGACTTCAAATAGTTTAGAGACATAATAAAAGTAGATTATCCTTCATTAATAATAGTGCGATGAATGGGGTGATTTAGAACATTTACTTGGATCAAGAATGCTAATTCAACTAGTAATTATAGCACACAGCCCGTATGATTAAAGACTACAAGACTGGAATCTGTCAAGTCATTTCTACCAATTGCCAACAACAAAGCCTGCTTATGGGAGGGACAATTTTGAAGTACCTCAAGCATCAACATAGCTGAAGGTGACTGAGCCAAATCTTCAACTATATTATAATTTTTAGTTGCTCGAGCTCGGGGATTGAATGTCAATTTGTGGATGAATCCCTTCGGTGGCTATATTGTTAACTTTGGAATAACAGTTGGCAGAATTGATTCAGTGGACGGATTTGTGGTTGAGGTAGTAGGTTGATCAGTAGCCTGACTACCGTTTTTGGCTTTGTGATAGATAGCATAAGCACTTGGGAACTAGAAGCAGGATCCATAGCAACCATGTTTGTGTCTGGATTCGGAAAAGGATCTATCAACACAATAGACTGAGTATAAATCAAATCTAAGTACTGGGCATGAGAAATGACCTGCTCTTGAGTGACAACGCCACCTTTAGCTACATCCTCGATTATAGATGGCAAAAAAGATTTAATAAACCACTCAGCGAGGAGCTGATTAGGAACAAATGTTTTGACCATTCTACGATGACGACGCCACTCATGAATATGATCAGAAATGTGAGTAGTAGTTGTCTGTTTAAAACTTGTCAGAAATTATGTTCCAGTTTCATATCATATGGGTAATTGGAAGTGGGTTAAAAAGGTAATGGCTAAGGCAGTGAAATTATCAAATGAAGCTCACGGTAATTCAATGTACCACTTTGCGGCCGGACCAGGAAGCGTAAGCTGGAAAAGACGCAGTCGAATGAAGTCATCATTTAAGGAGTTTGATGAGCACCACAAATGATAATTCATAACATACGTTGACGGGTCTTCTCTAGGGTTTCCATTGAATTTAGGAATGTCAAAGGGTAATTTATGTGGTATCACCGGCCACCAAGGAGAATAGTTGATGGGATCATTGGTAAGCCAGTTTAAATCAGGTAATTCTAAAGTTGCGACAAAGGGAAACTGTCGGTTCAAGTCTGGTTGAACATAGCCAGGATATGATGGAATCGCTTGGGAAACATGCCTTTGAGCACCAACATAAGGAATTTGCTAAATTGCTGCAGGTAACCAAGATAGGGGTTGTTTTGATGACCAAACGCTTAAGGGATCTGTTGAACAAGACCTGGGTAAGCTGCTTGTTATTGGAATTGTTGTTGTGGAATTTGAGGTTGTGGTTGCCAAGGTGATTTCTCACCAAGATTATAGCCAAAACTAGAATAGATTGGACCCAATTGTGAATAAGTAATATCGATACGAGCTTGTGACATCCCATAAAAGGGTAATCCAGTGTGTGGTTGTAATATTCCAGATACAGGTGGTTGTTGTTAACCAACCGAAGGAGTTGGAGTATGGAGGCCCAAAAATTGAGGGTAATGGGTTGAAGGACCCGCCTGAGACGGTTGAGCTACAACCAACTGAGCCTGTAAAAGGGGTAATGAAGTATTAATAGGTGGGGTAGATGTAGGTGCAACAGGTTGAACCGGTTGATATGAATTCACAACTGTTTGTGGTTGAACGGGCAGAATAGATTGCCACTAACAAACAATCATT
>JAXQQM020072983.1:0-94425 GCA_034641835.2 Pinus albicaulis
TCACTCTTGAGTTATGCTACTTTCTATCTCAAAGCTCAATTATTCGACATAGATTTCCTCAAAGATTCTTCCCAAGATGCTGATGTAAATGTAGAGCTCCTCCCAAGATGAAGGTGCTGCTCTTTGCACTATGCTAGTGCCATCCCTCACTCCTGCAGCATCATGCCAAGTGTGAGAGAAATTTTTCCCTTGCTCTCTCCGGATCCTCCAAAGCAACAAATGACCTTGCTGCCTTACCATACCTCCATCATACAATTGATGTGGTGAAAACATAATGATCACATCATCATAATACATCCACACTCCTTGTTGCCCCATGATGAAAGTATCTAGCCAATCTTCCTTCCTCTTCTCACTCCATGGAAAAGGACATGTCATAGGTTGACCAAACTCTCTCAAGAGTAGCCAATGCATCATTGCTTCTTACTTCCCAGTATCATATACTTGCAAGAGGCTTACAAACCTCTTGTCTCCCATCCACATCTACTCAACTTCATGTGGATGCCTCCTATATTTATCCATCTTGGCATTCCTCCAATGAGGTCTACCATCCTCCCATATCAGACCTTTCTCTTTGCATTTCATAAGAGGATGAAATGAAACTCCTTGGAGACCTCCAAGAAAAGTTCTCTCATAAATTATTATCTTGGACCCATAAGGATCCAAAGGGGCTGAAATCAAAGCCTCCTTGCTTCTACCTCTTGACAGCGTTGTAACCCTCCTCCAGGGTAAAGTTGTTGCCTCATACTCCATCTCAATGTTCATGACTCCCTCCAAAATATCACACCTCAACCTCAAGGGTTTTGTGCAACTCATCAGGGGTCCATGAGAATGATGGTCCATTTGTTTCTTGAACCATTCAAGTCTGCACAACACAGTGCAATATTGCTACTCTACCCCAGCAACAATGTTTGATCCTGGGTCATATGAAAACATATTTCCACAACTCTTATAAAGATTTGCTGCAATAATTAAAAGTGGAAATATTCCCATACCTTGGTGAGATGTGGGCATCTCTTGTAGAGCTGCAAAGGCTCCTCCCTCTAATGTAATGTTTTCCCCAACTGCTGATGTAGAAAGCTGCTCTTATAAGGTTGTGACAGTGTTGGTACTTGTCTCTCCCCATGGTGGTGTGGACCCTCTCTCCTTTGATCTCTCTTTATCAAAATTTTTGATCAAATCTTGAGTGAAATCAAAAAAATAAGTCACTCTTGTGTGGCTTAAGTGACTGCACCACCAAGCATTGGCTTCACCCTCCAGGCGCAGCACTGCAACTTCTGTTGCCTCCCTCTCTTCTACTGGATGAAGTAGGAAGAATTCCTCAAGCTTTCTTGCCCAATTTTTTGATGTATTTGACCCATAAAATTTGGAAAATATGAATCTATTGCCTTTAATATCCCTTTGGCTACAGGGTCTTTTCTCTTCTCTCAGTTGAATAAACTGACGAAAATCTAGGGTCTTTCTGAAAGCCCTAGGTTGGCACTTGTATTCTGCCAAATATCCACTTAGGATTTCATGCTCTAAGTGGTCTCCTTTCTCTTCACCTCCTCTATGAGAATAGTAAGTGCATGCATCTTTTTCTGCCTTGAAGCCTCAGAGGTCACACTATAGTTTCCTCCTCCTTGGAAATCCTTTTGGAGTTTCAATGCATTTATCTTATTCTTCTTCATTGATCCGAAAATGGATGAGAGTAAGCTCATCCTCTCCATAATTTTGTTCTCCTCTCCTTCTTATCTTCTGATTGGATCTGAAATCCACAGGTTGAGCCAAGATGGTAGCTTCGATACCACTGTAATATCCCAAAATGGGAATAGCTACACTATTGGGAATAACCTGAGTTATTACCAATGTGGAGTTTGTTGGGAAAAAAGACCGAGAGGGGGAAAGACCGAGAGGGGGGTGAATCAAGTTTAGGACTCTATCAAAATTTTTACTTTTCACTCTCCTAAAACCCATACGCTACTTTGTCATTAACCGTATAAACGCGGATATCCTTCATAAAACTTCCAAGGTGATAATGAGAGAGATCTATCACATGTCATTAAATCTTCACTTATATCACTCCATCATTCATTCATTAGATGTTCAAAAAACAGTAAACATGTGCAGTAAAAACAGTATAAACCATCACACATAAGCATCACACATGAACACCATGATTTTAGGTGGAAACCCAAGTCGAGAGAAAACCACTGCTGCAGTTGCTCAACCTTCAATATTTTATTATAGAGAAAACATCTTACAACATGTGTGCTGGTGCAGCCTCCTACCAGCATTCAGGCACCCACCTGTGCTCGTTTACCAGCCTCTCCTGGAAGGGAGCTACGAATTCTCGCTTCTCAAGGACAAATTTCCCTGGAAGGGAGCTACAACCCCTGCTCTCATTTACCAGCCTCACTTGGAAGGGAGCTACAACCCCCTGACTGAAGGCTACAACCCTCAGCACCTCTATGGACCACGTTTCATCAATTTTCACACTGGATCCAACCAACTTCACACAGAGCACAATCTCATGAAACTCTTTGCTTCATGTAATTTTCAGACCGGACTCACTCCACACATTTAAGTCAAAAATACGACCAACCGATATACATTCTAAGCAGCGTACCCGTGAGCAAGAATCCTTAAAGGGTAACGTATCATACATTTCATACCCCATGCTTCAAAGAACCGTAGTTTTCATAATTTGCCTTTCCACTGATCCCGCGTATATACACGCCTTCTACCATACAAACCCGCGTATACTTTTGTACATATTATAGAGCTAATTTCACTGCGCATACGCGATTTCTCTTCAGCGAAGTCGCGTATATACGCGCTTCTTATGCGGCAAACTAGCATATGGTTCTTCAGACATTTAGGTCATTGCAATTCTTCAGAACAGACACATCACACAGATTTTACCCTTTACATCAGCCAGATGTTTGCCTTATCTCAGATCTAATCATTCCATAAATAGATGTAGCAAATACATTTCAGATCTAGATTCCCTTCTTCATCATTTTCTTCATAGGTGCTTCATGTAGTCAGATCTATCATTCAACTGTAACCCTTTCCATTCAGATATACTTCAGAGAGAAGTATTCATTCAAGCTCAGAAATCTTGCACCCACACTCATGTCATTTGCATAATGAATTTCTTCTCCTTATATAGGTTTACCCTTTTTCAATACCATGAGCCAAAACCACATTACTTCCGATGGTATTCCTGGACGGGGTCACATAGACGAATCATTACTCAATACAATGGGTCAATACTATGGTGGTTACCCCTGGTTTTGCACTTTATGACCGCTTTTTCCCATACGCGACTTGGCACGTTATTTACCACGTGCATACGCGACTTCTCCTAGACAAAACCGCGTATGCCTTGAGACATACTCTTTTCATCATAGATCTAGCACTTACTGAATTCCTTTCTTCATTTCCTTCTGTACTCACTGTAGATACATCAGATTTACATCATTTAACAGGTTCATCAAGTAGGTTTCCATCATCTTCATCAAGTGGATTGCCATTCAAGGACATCACTCTATCAAGTGGGTTGCCATCAAGGACAACACTCTGCAACATATTACCAACCATCTCCCCCTTTGGACTTGATGGCAACCACGATGGTGTTTGATTACTACAACAGATAGATACATTAAGAACATAATGACACCATGTCACTCTCCTCATTCTTTGACACCATTCTTTTCCTTTATTCAAACACCATATCACTCTCCCCCTTTGACATCAAGGGCAAAGGGCGGATCAAAACCAGCACAAGGTTTTTCTCCTCATATAGAAGGAAGCGTTCTGCAGATTTGATGTACACTGAAGTGACCAAGCTCCCCCTGAGCTCATGCTGAATCTTCAAATAGATTTTTCAATGAAGTACATGATTCTATGACCTTCCTATCACCAAAGACTCATACTTGCATCAAAGATCCAACCAAGTGGATTTACATAGGAGACTCAAGTACCCAACCAAGTGGGTTTACATATTTTGATTCAACTACCCAACCAAGTGGGTTTACAAAATGAACAAGTCCTTATATGACTGTATATTACAATTTTACACCATAGGTCTCAACATGACCTTTTCATCAAATTACAAATATGACTTGTCATGAACAATACCCGAAAGACCTCAAGAGAGATCATATATCAGAATCATCATAATGCCAACAGTGCATTATACATAGCAAGGCTAGGGCTCCCCCTGAAAATGTGCATCGAAACATCCTTTCCATATGACCAAGGTTCCTCCTTAGCTTGTGCAAACTGAACACCTTCAACAGCAAGTCATCGGCAAGAATCTCTGCATGATCTGTCCTTATCTCTAAATTATAAGACTTTCATCTCAGCAACGAATACTCTTCATCAAAAATAAAACAGGACTCATCCATAATATTCAACATAAGAAACCATGTACCATTTCATTAGCATGAGTATAACCAGAATAATGCTAACAATACAATCATTAGCAGTCAGAATGATGCTCCCCCCGAACCTCTGCTCCTGATCTTCAACTGTCATCCCAATTCTCTTATCATTAATGCATACGTGACTGTGTCTGATGGAACTCGTGTGTATACGTGACTTTTGTTCATTGAACCCGCGTATGGAAAGTGAAGCATAGAAACTTTCACATTTCTTCATCTCCCCCTGAATTTGTCTTTCCTGTACCTGTCTTCTTCATTTCAGATGCTTTGTCAGAAATACATATAACAAGAATAATCAAACAGTACTGAAAAATGTTGACCTTCAACCAAAAATGTTAGCAATTGTCCATACGCGGATGTATGTTAATATAATCGCATATATATGCGACTGTGTTTCATCAAAACCGCGTATTCAATTTAATCTTCTGAATTTAAGCAGATTTGTTCTTTTGACTGGTAGAGACTACTCCCAGTTTCTGTCTTAGATACTTGAACGCTTCCCTGGGCAGAGGTTTGGTAAAGATATCAGCAACTTGTTCCTTGGAAGGAACATAATTTCAACTGGACCTTTTGTTCAAGCACTTGTTCAATGTAAGAAGTGATACTTGATGGGAATGTGCTTGGTCTTTGAATGCATATATGATTCTTGAGATACCGATATGCGATGAATTATCACACTTAATGGGGACAGAGGTGTACATTTGATTTGAAAATCTTGTAAGGTTTGCATCATCCAAAGGAGTTGAGTAAATAAAGATGCTAAGTGTGCCTACATCTGCCGCTTCTTCGTGTTACCGCTCAAATCTACCTCAGGCTGAAATGAAGTAAAACTCAAGGCTACATCAAACCACGCTCAGCCTCGTAGCTAGCCCTACGAGGACAGGAGAGGGCTCTCTCCGTCAATCTCGAGAAAATAAGAAATAGGATGCGAGATGACTTACAATAGGAAATGATTTTAGGCTAGTAAAGAGATAGGAAATTTTGATTTTGATTTTTAGGGTTTTTGTTGAAAAGATGGGAAAACAATTTTGGGTCCGGGGATAAGGCCAGATCTTTGCAGATTACGAATTGGGGCAAGGTAGGCAGTAGTCTTGATGCTTTTGATCAGGTGTATGGATGGATCAGAATGAAAAGGAGCTAAAGAGGACAAGGGAGAACATGGATCCTCTCCAAACAGGCGAAAACATGTAAAACTAAACAAATTTAAAGGCAAAGCACTGAAATAATGGATTCAACCTCATTTACTCATTCATTTAGTTTCAGAAGCATAAGAAGGGAATGGCATACATTAAACATGAAAGAACTTACAATAAACTGAGAGAAAACACCATCAAGAACTGAAAGCCACAAGAATCCCAACAGGTGCTGCAAAACCTCTGATCTTTCCTTAGCCAAAATATGAAAAATATGTATAATAGTGTGCCAAAAGTTTTCCCAAGAGTCCAACCTCAGAATGTCTCGTAAATTAATCATAGATCATTTAAACTCTTCCATAACCTGAAATTTTCTTCTTCTAGGATGTTGCCGACGAAATATTCAAGATGAAGTGTCAACAAACAATCAGTCTTCGGTCATGAAGAACCATTTTTCTAATTTAATTTATTTTAGGAGTGAATCATCTAGAATAGGTAAAGTGAGTTCAAGTATGAAACTATAAAATCACATCAATATAACTCAAAAATTGTCCACAGCAAAACTAAACTAACTCCGCCGAAATCCCGAAATGGAAGATGAAAAATGGACTAAAAAATTGTATGAGTAGCGCTGTTCGAAGCTATATGCTAAAGAAGGGCCTTTCTCAATCGATTCTCTCTTTTTGGGGCACCATGGGTTCAGGCATCAAAATTAAGCTCATGATAGCTTTTTGGAAAGCCCTGTATGTTGGATATCCAAAACAAGTGGAATTTCCCAATTTGGAGCTCATTTTCCCCTCCAAAACTTCATTCTCCCACAAGTAGTTCCTGTTGGTGCAAAAAGTGGCAGAACGGTGATTTTCATGGTGTTTTGGCCCCCTTGATCATCCAGAACTTGGTGAAATGCTTTGGTCCTACTGGAGCATGCATAACTTACCATGACAAACCCAAAAATATAAATTTTTCCTCCAGCAAGTGTCCCAATCATAAGCGAGCGCGTCGACGCGCTACGCGTTGGGCTGAAAATTTTGTTTTGAGACCAAAATTTTCCAAAATGACAAAACTTCTTCAAATTTGCTCAAATTCAGAGCGAAGACCCTCCATCATGTATCATGCCCAGCCAATGAAGCCTCGGCCAAAATCCGGATTGGATCAGGCCTCTTCCGCCGTTTTAGTGCTCTGCTCAACCTCCTCTTCAGAATCTTCATTTTTGCCTTGCAGACGTGCATGCGGGCCCAATAAAGACCTTTCATGTGACGAAGAATGTCTTTGTCTCTATTTTCCTTTGCCAACAACTTCTCCATATGAATTTTAACATGCGTGAGGCAAGAATCTCGATCAGCTGGTGTCATGTCACCAGGTCTCTTCTCGGCCAATTGTCGATCTTCCCGGATTCGTCGCAGCTCTAAAAGTGTGTGCTCATCCTCTATCCGTTTGTTACGCTGCTCCAGGTATTTTATCACCCACTGAGCCCTCTGAAATTTCTCTTTCAGTGTGTCATTCTCGGCCTTTTGCTCCTGGATGATCTCTTTCAGTTTCGAGCTAGGAGAGCTCGCATCAACATCGATGAATGTGAAACGTTGTCTCGACACTGATACCCTCATCACGCATGTGCCTCTTTGCCCTCGTCCTCGTCATGGACTGTAGCCGAAGAAGAAGACGAGATCCCTTCCACTCCCTTGGTGGAGATATACGCGCTGCTGATGAAGTCAACGAGACCCTTTCCACCGTGTGGGAGATAGTAATTCGCCGTGTGTGGTCGCCGCAAATAAGGCCCTGTGGCCTCGCTGGTATGTCACATACAATGGAGCACTGATATGCTCGATCTCAGGGATGTTCGGCTGATGTGAAGGCTCTCCCTCATCATGAACTACCTCGGGAGGCGGCTGCGGCGCTGTGAAGAAGTCACGGGAGATGAAATCCTCCCAAGTGATGCCCTGCTATGTTAACTGATGTATCACCACGATTTTGATCAGGGCGTAATGATATATACTTCTATGCTGTTGTGCTGGGGACTTCTTCTATACAAAAATTTTCATCCTCTCTATGTTGCGATACATGAAGTATGGAATGCTCATCATATGTACCCTCGTGAAATGCATCAACAAAAGGACATGGTACGCATTGCGACGCGAGAATCTGCCCTCGCAACTGAAATATCAAATGATGAGTTTCATCAAAGATGCAAACTCATCCTTCAGGAATCTGAAAGGAAATACCCTGCTCAGCTGCCTCATAAACTCAGGTTTGATGTATGGCTCATAGTAGGATTTCTCTAACTGCTGTCATTTGTTCCATTCCTCTCCTATATTTGGTATCCCAGTGGCCCGAGCAATAGTCTCTGGTGACAGAATGAAATCTACTCCTGCAAGGTTTACACGACCATCATGTAAATGTAGAACAAATAGATGAGCTATTTCACGATGATGCTGGGTTTGTGAAATCATCTCACAGTATTGGAAACATGACTGATGCTGAAAACAATCCATTACAAGCGGGCAAGCCTGCAATTGAGCCAAAGAAGTAGGCTCCTCCTTGAGATGCTTACCACTTTTGCCACTTTTGTGAGACCTCCGTGGCACATTACCCTCTGCTGTGGAATCACTGTCATACTCCTGCTCATAAACTGAATCCGTCTCTGACATGGCTTTGAAAACAAGATGTTTGCAATATATATGTTGATATAGGTGTAGTGAAGACAAAAGTTTCAATGTATGCTCAAAACCCAAATATGTCACATATGTATCAAAGTATCATAGGAAAGCAAGCCACAGTGGTAATGGCTCTGTCAAGTGGGTTGGCATAAAAAAAAAACAGTCACTGCTTTGATCACAAGGGAATTTGACAAATGAGTAGAAAAAGTGTAATGTAGTGTACAGCCTTTGCAATGCTGGCTAAGATTTGTCAAAGGGAAAGTGAGTATGGGACTGTGTTTGTCAATGGAGAATGGGAAACAGTGTGACAATAACCATAGTAAAACAATAGCAATGACAGTGGTAATATAATAGCGATGACAACAGTGATGAAATGGCAAACTGAGAGCGTGAGGGTCGTGACACTTTTGACAGTAGATGTATAAGCATATATATCAACAATACAAGCTGGGAAATCCTTCACAAGACTATCAATATGTCTTTCAAAACCCTAAGAAATGAATTTGCAATGAACCTAGGGTTCACCTTTCTCCACATCAAACACGCTAGTTTCTCCACTCTCAAAACACCATAATCATATCCAAAATTTACTAAGCAATCATGAAAAACCTACTTGCAAACCGATTGAGGTGATTTGGCATCAAACTGGACGCAGGAGCGAAAATTTTTGGCTCTGAGATTATACGCGTAGCGCGCTCACCCAGTGAGTAGCGCGCGGTATGTGCGTAGCGCGCGTGCTATTTTGCACAGGCCGGTGAAGCCCAGTGCGTAGCGCGCCTCTTGTGCGTAGCGCACCTCCTCTGTGCGTAGCGCGCACTTCCACCTCCGGTCCACGGCTTTGAAAAACAAGTTTTCACCCCTCAACTTCACCAATTCGAACTCTGCCTTGAGAATTTGTGCAAATGAGTTGTCTTCCAATGGTTTATATGGGTTGTAAAATATCTCATAAAAATCAGTTTTGATTTTAAATTTGCTCCATAACCCACTTTTATAATGTTTGGCACTTTGTCATTTGATCACTTAATACAATGTTGTCCTTTGGCTTTTCATTATTTTTCTGAGTCTTGGACTGATGACACTTGGTTGTTTTTGCAGGGATTTGGCATTTGGCTTTGGCAAAGATTAGAGGCTGCCTTCAAATTTCTTATGATGAAACAAATACACAATTATTACAAAAATGGAATTTGACAATTTCTAGTTCCAAAACAGAGTTTTGGACTAGAAATGTCTTCAAATGTTGTTGAGAATAAAAATATGAAATGAGAATCTTTTGAAACCAACCTCATGGCCTGCGGGCTTTTATTACATGTATGCAAAGGACTGAAAACCCTAGACTCTAGGACTAAAAACTCTTTTTAACAAAACTAATCATTTATGACCATGAATGAAGTGACCTGAACTTCAGTGATTTTTGAGGAATTTTAATTAGCCCTGCAGGTACAAGCACGAGGAAACACAAGACAACCAGACCCCCTCATCAGTCAATGTCATGCCCCTAGCGAAATGCAACGAAGTGAAACGAGCGAGACACCTAAAAAATGATATGCAAAAAGTGAAATGATCTCTGACGGAGGGCTGTAAGGACCGACTCTAACATTGGCTCCAATGGGGATGGTGGCTCCAAGGAGATGCCAAGAATGGCAGATCTCTGGGGGAGTCAGACAGTGCCTTCATCCATTGGGCGATGGAGTCATTATTTCAACAGATAACACAAAAAACTTTTGATACATTTATTGACTGAAAACTTGACTGAAAACTGACTGAAACTTGATCAAAACTGACTCGACTTTAAAAATAAAAGACTAATAAGACTGACTTGAAAAACTTCAAACCAAACTAATCTCCTTCTCCAGAATTATAGCCTTCGCTCCGGGCCCCAGACCGAAGAAAATAGATTAGTCCGCACTTTGCAATGAAACAGAAGTAAAACGATATATACAATGATGATGAAATCAACAGAAAATACTCAGAAGTGGTATCGCTTGAGCAGCCGACCATTGATCGGCCCTCCAGGACAATCATCTCCATTCATTTCTTTGAGAAGAAAGGCGTTCTGACCACGATACGCTGAAATCTTAAAAGGACCGTTCCATATATTTTCAAATTTGCCGTGCTTTCCCTTATCTTCATTTCGAGCATCCCACTTCAAAACCACCTCATCCAGCTGAAACTTATCTGCTTTTTCCTTTCTGTCGTAGATCTTCTTTATGCGCTCCTGCAACTTGAATGTATTTTGAAATACCTCCTCCCGTGTCTGCTGTAAATGAATCATTTGATTAATTCTCCGCTACATGGGATCTTCCTGACTACTGGCTTCCTGAAGCAATTTGACTACCGGGACAGCAAGAGAAGTGGGAAAAACTGTGTCTACCCCATACACCAACTCGAAAGGAGACATGTCGATAGATTTTTTCTGACTTACCCTATCAGCCCAAAGTGCATTCACTAATTTCTTGTGCCAGCCCTTTTTATTGATTTCCAGCAATTTCTTGATGATATTTACCAAAGACTTATTTGAAGATTCCGCCAAGCCATTTCCTTGCGGATGGTAGGCAGTCGAATGTCCCAAGATGATGTTGTACTTATAGCAAAATTCAACCATCCTCTTTGACTTTAAGGTTGCTGCGTTATCTGTGATTATCTTACTAGGACACCCAAAACGTGACAGAATATTGTTTTCAAGAAAAGAGATAATTACCGCATCTGTGGCTTGTCGAGTGGGAATGGCCTCGATCCATTTCGTGAAGTAATCCGTTGCTGTCAATATCCATCTATGCTGTCTGGAAGATGCCGGATGGATTTCCCCAATGAAATCCAACCCCCACTGCTGAAATGGTGCACTGACTTCAATTGGTTTGAGAGGCAAAGGCTGTAGTTTCTGCTTCCCTTCGAAAACTTGGCATTCGTGACAATTCTTAACAGCCTTATATACATCAGAAAACAACGAAGGCCAATAGTAACCTACCCTTAGAATCTTATTCGCTGTGGTTTTCCAAAACAAATGGCCCCCGCAGTCTCCTCTATGAAAGTCCTCCAAAACTCTTTTGGCTTCCTCCTCTACCAAACAATTCAATAACATTCCACCAGGGTCTTTCCAATATAATGCAGAATTCAATATGCAAAACTTTGCAACACTCAACTTCAAGGTTCTACTCGTATTTCTAGGCATCCCGGGAGGTGGAGACAAATTCTGAAGTACGTATAAAATGTCAGCATACCAAGGGGAAGAAACAAAAATATCAGATACCTGTAATGATGTACTCTCCTCATCTTCATCGGACATGGCAGCGATCAAATTTATATCTAGAGCATGCAGATTTGTTTCAGCCATGAGCTTGGCTAGTCCTTGTCCTTTGATCAGCTTGGTCGGTTTAATCTACACATCATATTCTAACAATGCAACGATCCACTTACCCCGCCTTCCTTCTGGATCTGCCTGTACCAAAACATCTTTAACTGTTGCATTAGGAACGTAGGCTATAATGTGGGAATGCAGTATATACACACGGAAATATTTCAAGGCCTTTACAAGCGCAAGTGCTTGTTTCTCAATAATATTGTATTTCAACGCTCCGTCCCTTATATTCCGACTAAAAAAAGCAATGGGCTTCTCAACTCCATCCCTTTTCTGCATTAAAACAGCTGCCAAAGTGTGCTCAGAAGCAAACGAAAACAAAATGAAGTCCTGTGTGTAGTCCGGGCTGATTAAAATAGGGGCTGAAGAAAGAGATAACTTTACCAAATTGAATGATTTCACCGCCTCTTCTGTCCAATTTACCTGACTGTCCTTTTTCAGCATGTTTGTGATTTCTCTAAGATGCTCAGCAAGATTTGGAATGAAACGACGCAGAAAATTCATTTTACCATTAAATGACTGTATTTCTTTCTTGTTCCAGGGCTGTTCAATTTGCTGGATGGCCTCAACACGTGTAGGTTCAACACGAATGCCGTCTTTCGATATGATGTGGCCAAGGAGCTTGCCTTCATCCATGGTGAAAAGACTCTTTTTCAGATTCAGCGAAATGCCATATTTCCTGCACTTCTGGAAAACAATTTTCAAATGATATAAATGTTCTTCATCAGAATTTGAAAACACAGTCAGGTCATCAAGGTAAAAAACCAAAAATACATCTTTCTCGTTGGCGAAAGCCATGTCCATTGCACGCTGAAAAGTGGCACCTGCATTCTTCAAACCAAACGGAATTTTTGCATAATGAAACGTTCCCCATGGAGTGCTGAACGTAGTCTTGTCACGATCATCCTCATGCACTAAAATTTGGTTATATCCTGAATAGCCGTCGAGTAGTGACATCCTTGACACTCCAACTACTCGCTGCAATATATGGTCCATTTTTGACAGCGGATAATTGTCTTTTAATGATACCTTATTCAAATTTCTGAAGTCGATACATAAACGGATCTCTCCTGTATTCTTTCTCACGGGCACCAAATTTGATATCCAATCAGAAAATCTGATAGGCACAATGATTCCTGACTTATACAACCTGTTTACCTCTTTTTCAATCGATGGTAGTAGCTTTGGATTGATTCTCCTCAACTTCTGACTAAAAGGCTTCTGATTTGGTTTGATGGGGATAGTATGCTGAATGATATTAGTGTCATATGTTTTTAGATCTGAGTAATCCCACGCGAAAGCATCAGAAAATGAAGACAACAATCTCACATAATCCGCTTTTACCTTTGGTGACAATGACTTGGATAACTTTACCATCTTGGGATTTTCAGCTATCCCAATATTTACCTCTTCAACACCTTTTTTAGTTGGTCTCAATGTCGGTTTGCAGGCTACATCGTCTTGATCAAAGAGTTCCTCTAAAGGAATCAATCCTTTAGGAATGATGTTGTCTTTAAGTTGCAGCACTTCCATTTGATTTATTTGTATGTCATCATTACCATCATCATGTTCTGTATCTATGGAGGTGTCTTTAAACTTACCCTTACTTTGCAGAAAATCACTAATCTCCTCGTCATCCTGAAAAACTTGCCAACATCACTGATTGTCTGGAACGGTGGGGCGATGCTTCACATGAATCTAAAACTTGTTGCTGGAATTCATTGGGATTTTTAAATTGCTTGCTGCCTTAGCAAGTCCGTCAGCAACACCATTTTGTATGCGAGGCACACATGTCAAGGTATGATCAGAAAATAACTTCAAAATGTCTAAAACTGCATTACGGTAAGCCCTCATGCGAGGATGCTTGGCTTGAAACTCACCCTTTAGCTGCTTTATCACCAACTCTGAATCACCATAGACTGCAATTCTTTTCGCTTTCAGCTTTCTAATAATCTTAAGACCAACAATTAGAGCCTCATACTCCGCTTCATTGTTAGAACAATCAAATGCTAGTTTGTAGGAACACACTCTCACATTGCTTGGAACCTTGGAGCGGAAAATGGACTACGAATCCAAACACCATTTCCAGCACCGTCACTACCCACTGCGCCATCAAAATCCATGGTCCAAAGACCATCTTCATCGTCCTCTAGATGCTGAAATTGCGCTAGCTCTGTTTTTCCTGTTTGCTGCCCATTGTCTTTAGCTGATTGCTCCACAGTATCTTGCTTTTCTCTTCTTTCTTTCTGCAGAACTTCTCTAAAATTCTCGGTTATTTCTGGTATATCTTCTGCCTGAACTAATTGACTATCTATATCATTAAAATTATCAGCAAATAAAACAAACGACTCTAAGTCGGTATGTACATAATTTACAGGATGATTGATTGGTTTTTCCTTGCTTGTTATCATGTATTTCATCTTCTTCTCTCGATATAACTTTCTCATTTGACCGAAGACTGGAATTGTAGCATAAGAAAAATATAATTGTAGTGTACCTTTCAACTTTGCCCCCCAAGATCTAGAAAGGAGCATTCCAAATCGCGGAGGAATGTCCGCCACAACCACATCCATTAAGACATTCTTCGCCGGAATTTGATCTAAGCTTACAACCAAATCTTTGATTAGTCTGATACACCTCACGCGGCTGGAATCAAATGAATACAAATCATGGTATTTCTTTGTAATATCTAGACCCAACTTTTCCATGATCGCCTTTGGAATAAGATTGTGCGAAGCACCAGAATCGAACATGGTGTTGTGAAAAACATATTCATGCAACCTCAAACTAATATAAAAGGGAGGAACATCACTGTCAGGGGACTCACCATCTAACGCAGGCCCAAATATCAATTCAGGCTGATCATCCTCAATATTTACCGTGTCAAACATTGGATCAAAATTCAGAATTTTGGAGACTTGACCTCGATAGCTGCTGTTCTTCATAATTTCTGTCAAAGGAATAGATACCTTCAATTTGGAGATTTCATTTTCTAAACTAAAGGCTGAAACTCTTTCAACTTCTTTGACCGGAACTTCTTTCTTTTCAGCCTTATCCTTCATTATACTTGACTGATTTTCCTTTTCTGCTGATGATGTTTTACTAGCTGCGGGATCAATTGTCTCTTTTCCTTTCTTCTGTGGTATAGGTGAATCCATCTTTGGCGCTGAAGCCTCTTTTCTTTTCTGAATTGGATTTATGGGCACATCTCTGTTTCTCAATGAGTATTTCTTCTGTTGAGTGGACAAAGCATTCAGATATCCTCTTTGGTATTCATCTGATTCTTCCTCCAAAACTGCATCATTTGCTAAAATGAAATCCTCATCTTTCTGTGCAGCTGAAATTTCTCCATATTCCTCATCCTCAGTGATGTAAATAGGCAGATCATCGGGATTAAAGAAGTGGTTTTGCTCACCTACTACATCATCATCATCGTCTGAATCTTGACTCACAAAATTCTGCAAAAGCAGTGTTTTAATCTGCTGCTGGGTTGCCGGCTCTTGTGCTCTCTGTTCACGCTGCTTAATTCTGAACTGTGGCTGCTGCTGGCCACGGTAGTTGGGATTACAAATCTGTGTTTCTGGCTTATCAAGCGTCATTCTTTTGAACATATTTTCCATCTCACGAAGCAAGTGTTGTTCTGATGCAGATGTGGAATCTTCTTCTTTTATAGTCACTCTTTTCTCTGCTTTCAACCAGGCTCTCTTATCATTCATATTCGCCTCAACACTAACAGCAATCTTCTGCATATCTTCTAAGGTAGGCGGATCTCTGTCTCGTAGTGAATAAGACATCTCCGGATCGAAACCATCCGGGAATTTAAGGAGAGCTGACTTTTTAGACAGTCTTAATTCATTTGGAATTGCATTATACACTGTATTGAATCTGATAATATAATCCTGAACGGACTCACCAGGATTACGCTTGATGCTGGTATACTCGGAAGTAATCTGCACCAGATATTTTTTCATCTCCCATCGATCTAAAAATTGTGTCTGAAGCTCTTGTAATGTATTGATACTTCCGGGCTGTAGAGCTCTGAACCATTTACGAACTTCACCTCCAAAAGTCTGAGCGAACAACCTCATGGACACATTTTCTTCATCTATTTCATGCAGGTCCAAGAAATCTGTCATTCTAAAAATATGCTACTGAGCGGATATACTCTGTGGAGTGCCATCGAATATTGGAATCTTGCTCTGATAATCAGCAGGCATAGGATCCAAATTTGCAGGTAAAACAAGGGGTGCATATCTCGCAGCCATGGCTCTTGGTGGATTTAGAATTTGTTTTCTCGGAGAAACAGGTGGAATGGGAGCAGTAGGTGAACAAGGTGTATGTGGTGGAGATGGGGGAATAACTATTGCTGATTGCTGATCAGAGATCTCAGGCTGTACGGGAATGGTAGGAATAAAGGGAGGTTTAGTGGGAATCTGTGAACTGGATGCAATCTCAGATGGCCCAAGAGTTTGTGAAGCAGATTCAATGAATTCGGGAATGTTGGTTGCCACAATGGAATTTTGAAGATTGAGAATATAATTATCGATAGATCTATTTTCTTGCTCAACTTCTAGATACTTGATGAACTCAGGATTGATGACGGTAGAACCAGTGGCACTTTCGGATTTGGTTTCAAACAATGATAACTCGAACTGATCGTCAAACTCAATATCTTCAATGTATTCAAAAACAGTGGGGTATGAGTGAGATTTGACCAAAGGAATAATGGGAGCTTCTCGACGAAAAATTCTTGGGATTAGGTTGGGGTTTTCATATACTGGAGGCGGATTTGGATCAGGATTTGATCTGGTATGCCTTTTTGAAGCCAGTGTATTGATCTATCCAAGAAAAATTCAAAGGACACAATAGATTATTTTCAGCCTATCGACTTCTAGACTCAATCATCCAAAGGTCTAGAACGAACAAGTATACTGGGGTGATTTGCAAATCAAGTGCTGCATTCACAAGCTAACCGGAGATCGACTGAAGCAGCGTTTATCTACTTCCGCTTATGCATGGCAAAAGCGTTTCGAAAGCTACCTGGCGTGACTTCAGACTCCGTCTAAGACTCATGAAACAAACACATCAACAAGAAAACCATTGAGATTTTATTTCTCCAGTATGTTCGCCACTATGTTAGCGCTCAAATCTACCTTAGGCTGAAATAAGGTAAACTCAAGGCTACATCAAACCACGCTCAGCCTCGTAGCTAGCCCTACGAGGACAGGAGAGGGCTCTCTCCGGGTCTATCTCGGCAAAGGATCTTCAAAGGGGCTGAGATGACTTATAATGAAAAATGAATACCGATTTTAGGCTAGTAAAGAGATAGGAAAGTTTGATTTTGATTTTTTGGGTTTTTGTTGGAGAAATGGGAAAAAACAATTTTTGGGTCCGGGGATAAGGCCAGATCTTTGCAGAATTCGAGTTGAAGCGAGGTAGGCAATAGTCTTGATGCTTTTTTATTAGGTGTATGGATGGATCAGAATGAAAAGGAGCTGAAGAGGGAAAGGGAGAACATGGATCCTCTCCAAACAGGCGAAAACATGTAAAACTAAACAAATTCAAAGGCAGAGCACTGAAATCAATGGATTCAACCTCATTTACTCATTCATTTAGTTTCAGAAGCATAAGAAGGGAATGGCATACATTAAACATGAAATAACTTACAATAAACTAAGAGAAAACACCATCAAGAACTGAAAGCCACAAGAATCCCAACAGGTGCTGCAAAACCTCTGATCTTTCCTTAGCCAAAATATGAAAAATATGTACAATAGTGTGCCAAAGTTTTCCCAAGAGTCCAACCTGTAGAATGTCTCAGAAATTACATCATATAGACTATCTTAACTCCTTCCCACACCTCTAGGGGTCTAATTCCTCCTTCTAGGAGAAGTTTCAACTAATTCTAAACAAGGAGCTGGAATATAGGCAGCCAAACAACTTGCCTCTAAAAGGAAGGAAACTGATTCTTTCACTTAATTTTTACTTTCTTAGGAGTGAATCATCTAGAATAGGTAAAAGTGAGTCCAAGTTACATGCCAACCATAAAATTACATCAAGATAACTCAAAAATTATATCCACAAGAAAAAATAGTCCAACTGGCCGAAATCCTGAGCTGGAAGATGAAAAATGGACCAAAAATCTGTATGAGTAGCGCGCTTGAGCTATATGCGTAGCACGCCTTTCAGCCTGCTTTTGGGGCACTTTCCGGCATCACAATCAATCCCATGATAGCTTTTTGTAAAGCCCTGGATGTCTGTTATCCAGCCCAAGTGGAATTTTCCAATTTGGAGCTCATTTACCCCTCCAAAACTCCATCCTCCCACACGTACTTCCTGCTGCTGAAAAAGGTGGCAGAACGGTGATTTTCATGGTGTTTTGGCCCCTTTGATCATCCAGAATTTAGTGAAATGCTTTGGTCCTAGTGGAGCATGCATAACTTTCCATGAAAAATCCAAAAATATAAATTTTCCCTCTAGCAAGTGTCCCAATCATAAGCGAGCGCGTTGACGTGCTACTCGTTGGGCTGAAAAACCTGTTTTAAGACCAAAATTTTCCAAAATGACAAAAACTTCTCCAAATTCGCTCAAATTTGGAGCGAAGACCCTCCATCATGTATCATGCACAGCCAACGAAGCCTCGGCCAAAATCCGGAGTGGATCAGGCCTCTTCCACCGTTTTAGTGCACTGCTCAACCTCCTCTTTAGAATCTTCATTTTTGCCTTGCAAACGTGCATGCGGGCCCAGTAATGACCTTTCATGTGACGAAGCATGTCTTTGTCTCTATTTTACTTTGCCAAAAATTTCTCCAGATGAATGTTAACATGCGTGAGGCAAGAATCTTGATCAGCCGGTGTCATATCACCAGGTCTCTTCTGGGCCAACTGTCAATCCTCACGGATTCGCCGCAGCTCTAACAGTGTGTGCTCATCCTCTAGTTTTTTGTTACGCTGCTCCAGATATTTTATCACCCACTGAGCCCTCTGCAATTTCTCTTTCAGCGTGTCATTCTCGGCCTTTTTCTCCTGGATGATCTCTTTCAATTTCGAGCTAGGAGAGCTCACATCAACATCGATGAATGTGAAATCAGTGTCTCGACCACCTGATGGGCCCTCATCATGCATAGGCCTCTTCCCTCTGTCCTGAATCTGTACCTGTGCTGAAGAAGAAGGCGAGACCCCTTCCACCCTTGGTGGATATAATACTCGCGCTGCTGATGAAGTCAACGAGACCCCTTCCACCCCGGCTGGAGATAGTACTCGTCGTGTAGCTGCAAATAAGGCCCTGTGGCCTCGCTGGTATGTCACATACAATGGAGCACTGATATGCTCGATCTCAAGGATGTCTGGCTGATGTGAAGGCTCTCCCTCATCATGAACTACCTCGGGAGGTGGCTACGGCGCTGTGAAGAAGTCACGGGAGATGAAATCCTCCCAAGTGATGCCCTGTTGTGTTAACTGATGTATCACCACGATTTTGATCAGCGCATAATGATATATACTTCTATGCTGCTGTACTGGGGACTTCTTCTGTACAAAAATTGTCATCCTTTCTATGTTGCGATACATGAAGTATGGAATGCTCATCATATGTACCCTCGTGAAATGCATCAAAAAACGGACATGGTACGTATTGAGACGCGAGAATCTGCCCTCGCAACTGAAATATCGAATGATGAGTTTCATCAAAGGTGCAAACTCGTCCTTTAGGAATCTGAAAGGAAATACCCTGCTTAGCTACCTCATAAACTCAGGTTTGATGTATGGCTCATAGTAGGATTTCTCTAACTGCTGTCGTTTGTTCCATTCCTCTCTTATATTTGGTATCCCAGTGGCCCGAGCAATAGTCTCTGGTGACAGAATGAAATCTACTCCTGCAAGGTTTACACGACCATCATGTAAATGTAGAACAAATAGACAAGCTAGTTCACGATGATGCTGGGTTTGTGAAATCATCTCACAGTATTGGAAACATGACTGATGCTGAAAACAATCCATTGCAAGCAGGCAAGCCTGTAATTGAGCCAGAGAAGTAGGCTCCTCCCTGAGATGCTTACCACTTTTGCCACTTTTGTGAGACCTCCGTGGCACATTACCCTCTGCTGTGGAATCACTGTCATACTCCTGCTCATAAACTGAATCCGTCTCTGACATGGCTTTGAAAACAAGATGTCTACAATATATATGTTGATATAGGTGTAGTGAAGACAAAATTTTCAATGTATGCTCAAAACCCAAATATGTCACATATGTATCAAAGTATCATAGGAAAGCAAGCCACAGTGGTAATGGCTCTGTCAAGTGGGTTGGCATAAAAAAAAAATAGTCACTGCTTTGATCACAAGGGAATTTGACAAATGAGTAGAAAAAGTGTAATGTAGTGTACAGCCTTTGCAATGCTAGCTAAGATTTGTCAAAGGGAAAGTGAGTATGGGACTGTGTTTTTCAATGGAGAATGGGAAACAGTGTGACAATAACCATAGTAAAACAATAGCAATGACAGTGGTAATATAATACCCATGAAAGCAGTGATGAAATGGAAAACTGAGAGCGTGAGGGCCGTGACACTTTTGACAGTAGATGTATAAGCATATATATCAACAATACAAGCTGGGAAATCCTTCACAAGACTATCAATATGTCTTTCAAAACCCTAAGAAATGAATTTGTAATGAACCTAGGATTCACCTTTCTCCACATCAAACACGCTAGTTTCTCCACTCTCAAAACACCATAATCATATCCAAAATTTACTGAGCAATCATGAAAAACCTACTTGCAAACCGATTGAGGCGATTTGGCATGAAACTCGACGCAGGAGCGAAATTTTTTGGCTCTGAGATTATACGCGTAGCGCGCTCACCCAGTGAGTAGCGCGCAGTATGTGCGTAGTGCGCGTGCTATTTTGCACAGGCCGGTGAAGCCCAGTGCGTAGCGCGCCTCTTGTGCATAGCGTGCCTCCTCTGTGCATAGCGCGCACTTCCACCTCCGGTCCACGGCTTTGAAAAACAAGTTTTCGCCCCTCAACTTCACCAATTCGAACTCTGCCTTGAGAATTTGTGCAAATGAGTTGTCTTCCAATGGTTTATATGGGTTGTAAAATATCTCATAAAAATCAGTTTTGATTTTAAATTCGCTCCATAACCCACTTTTATAATGTTTGGCACTTTGTCATTTGATCACTTAATACAATGCTGTCCTTTGGCTTTTCATTATTTTTTTGAGTCTTGGATTGATGACACTTGGTTTTTTTTGCAGGGATTTGGCATTTGGCTTTGGAAAAGATTAGAGGCTTCCTTCAAATTTATTATGATGAAACAAATACACAATTATTACAAAAATGAAATTTGACAATTTCTAGTTCCAAAATAGAGTTTTGGACTAGAAATGTCTTCAAATGTTGTTGAGAATAAAAATATGAAATGAGAATCTTTTGAAACCAACCTCATGGCCTGCGGGCTTTTATTACATGTATGCAAAGGATTGAAAACCCTAGACTCTAGGACTAAAAACTCTTTTTAACGAAACTAATCATTTATGACCATGAATGAAGTGACCTGAACTTCAGTGATTTTTGAGGAATTTTAATTAGCCCTGCAGGTACAAGCACGAGGAAAAAAAAGACAAGCAGACCCCCTCATCAGTCAATGGCATGCCCCTAGCGAAATGCAACGAAGTGAAATGAGCGAGACACCTAAAAAATGATATGCAAAAAGCGAAATGATCTCTGACGGAGGGCTGTAAGGATCGACTCTAACATGCTGTAGATAAGGCAATAGAATTTTGCTTCTTGCTGAACCAAGATACTAACCAGGGTCCCATATAGAATGCACCACCACTAGTGCTTTTCCAATCATCAACACTTCCAGCCCAATCTGCATCAGTGTAAGCATGAAGAGTAAGATCAGCATTCTTTGGATACCATAGACCAAAGTCTTGAGTTCCTTGTAGATATTTGAATATTCTTTTAACAGCCTGAAGGTGAGACTCTTTTGGATTAGCTTGGAATCGTCCAACAATCCCAACTGCATGCATAATGTCCGGTCTAGTCCCAGTGAGATAAAGTAGACTTCCTATCATTGATCTGTATTCTGGTTGATTCACCGTGGGAGAATCATCATGAGAACTGAGATTGCATCCGGTTATCATTGGTGTACTTACAAGTTTGCATTCTTCCATGCCATACTTCTTCAGAATTTGCTTAAGATATTTTGCTTGTGATAGGAATATACCATCTACAGTTTGATGCACTTGCAAGCCAAGAAAGAATGTTAGTTCCCCAAGTAAGGACATTTCAAATTCTTGCTGCATGACAGAAGCAAATGTTTGACTCATAGATTCTTCGTTACTCCCAAAAATGATATCATCAACATATACAACCACAATAAATAGTTTATCATTTTCAACTTTTGTGTATAAGTTGCTATCAGCAGACCCCTTTGAAAATCCTTGTTGATGAAGATATTTGTCAAGACGATAATACCATGCCCTTGGAGCTTGTTTGAGACCATATAGAGCCTCTTTAAGTCTACAAACAAGATTTTCATCATTTCCCAAAATGAATCCTTCCGGTTGTTCTATATATACTTCTTCTTCTAGATCACCATTAAGAAAAGCAGATTTAACATCCATTTGATAAACTTTGATTTGTTGATAACTTGAAAAATCAAGAAACATTCTTATGGCTTCAAGTCTAGCTACAGGAGCAAAAGTTTCTTCAAAGTCTATGCCTTCTTGTTGAGTATACCCTTTGCAAACCAATCTAGCTTTGTTTCTTACAACATCCCCATTCTCATTTAACTTGTTCTTGAAAATCCATTTAGTTCCAATGACATTTTTATCATGTGGTCTTGGTACCAATTCCCAAGTGTCATTCTTTTCAATTTGATCAAGCTCTTCTTTCATGGCTTGCTTCCAACATTCATCTTTGCTAGCTTGATTGACATTGTGTGGTTCAATTGTGGATAGAAGTGCCAGATGACTAGAAGATCCCACAAGAGTTCTCCTTGTTCGTACACCTGATTCCTTGTCTCCCAAAATTTGAGATTCAGGATGATTCTTTTGAACATATCTAGATGGAGCTTTTTCAGATAGATCATCTTCAGTTTCTTCATTGGATCCACTGTCTATATCATTTCTATTTGATGTAGAAGGACATAAGTCACCATCATCTTCTTTTGTTGTTTGTTTTTCTTCTTTAGGAAGCTACAGGAGACTCATCAATAACAACATCAATACATTCAACAATCTTTCGAAGCCTTTTTATTGTAACATTTGTATGCTTTGCTTGTAGATGAGTAACCAAGAAATATCCCTTCATCTGATCTAGGTTCAAACTTGCCAAGCTTTTCATCATTATTTTTGATAAAGCATTTACTTCCAAAAACTCTAAAATGCTTCACAGAGGGAGAATTACCATACCAGAGTTCATATGGAGTTTTGTCACTATTTACTCGAACATGTGCCTTGTTGAGAATGTTTGCTGCTGTATGTGCTGCTTCTCCCCAGAACATGTCAGGAGTTCTAGAATCATCAAGCATAGCTCTAGCCATTTGTTGAATTGTTCTATTCATTCTTTCTGCTACGCCATTTTGTTGTGGAGTGCCTGCTATAGAGAACTGTCTTTTTATGCCATGTTGTTCACAAAATTAAAAGAATTCATTTGATGTATATTCTCCTCCTCGATCAGATCTAAGACACTTGATTTTTAGATCTAATTCATTTTCTACCAATGCTTTGAAGATCTGAAAATTTTCAAATACTTCATCTTTGTGTTTAATGAGCCCGATCCAACACATTCTAGAGTAATCATCAATAAATAAGATATAGTATTCTTCCCCACGTGGTGACTTTTTCCTCATAGGTCCACATATGTCAGTATGAATGAGTTCAAGAGCCTCACTTGATGATCCTTCTTTGGCATTAAATCATACTCTGGTCTGCTTACCGAATTGACAAGATTTGCATATGATACTTTTTGGTAGATTAATATTGGGAAGACCACGAATATCTTGAAGTCTGCTTTCTTTGTTGATTTGAGAGAAACTCAGATGCCCCAGCCTTCTATGCCATAGCCAATTCTCTGAAGACTTGCTCAAGTAACATTGATCTTTGCATTTTAGTACATACAGGTTGCTTGGATTTCTTTTCCCTTTTATAATAATTTTACCTGTATCAAGATCACGAACCACACATTCTTTTGAACTAAAAACAACTTTTGTTCCTTGATCACACATTTGACTTACACTTAATAGGTTATGCCTTAATCCATCCACATACATGACATCATTAGCCTTCACCTTTTCTTTTAGAAACACTGACCCTTTTCCTTTAATTACAACAGGAGTATCATTTCCAAATGTAACTTTATTTTCCTTTTCTAGAGCATTATATGCAAGAAGTTTGCTTTTGTCACCTGTCATGTGTCTTGAGCACCCACTATCAATGTACCATTGATTTTCTTCAGCTTCTGCAAATAATGCTATCCCACAGTTTTCAACCGGTATTTCTTTCTTTTTCCACACTTTAGAGCTTGAGGGAACATGTTCTTTTGGCTGGACCTTGCTCCTGCATTCAGATTCTTCATGACCAAAGTTATTGCAATAAGTGCATTCAACTTCGTTTTGCAGAGGATAAAAGTTGTTATAGGTGTTCCCCTTTGGTTCAATATTCATCCTTTTCTTTCTTGCTTCTCTTGTCATGATGGTTTTATATGCAACACATTAAATAGCTTTATGACCAAAATTGTGACATGAGAGACATTTTCCATTGAAGTAGAAATTTCTACGATCATGAAATCTTCTATTTGAATTTACCTGTTGGTTGTAGCTTCTTTGAAAGATCTCCTTGTTAGTGTTCCTTGAATTGAGATGATCATGCTTTACCTGGAAAGATCCTTTGTTCCCTTGCTGAGTGGCTGAATGTAGTGAACCAGCTGTGGCTGCTTTCAGATAATTTGGTGCTGAAGTTTGGGAAGATTCCCCAGTATATCCAAGACCTGTTTTTCTAAGAGGAGACCGTTGTATCTTGATAATCTCATCTAAGGTTTTTGAACCTTTAGCAAATCTAAGATTGAGAGTTTTTACTTTCTCATTATCTTTCCTTAGACTTACTACTTCACACTCCAATTCCTCAATGCGTTTTTCCTTTGCTTCAAGCTGACTTTCAAGAGTCTCTATGATTATGTTCCTTTCTTCTAGGCTTACTTTGAGTTGATTGTTTTCTTCAAGAAAATCATTGTCTTCCAGAGCATCCACAAAAGTATCCTTTTCTTCTCTAGATTCTTTTTCCATGAGCAGTTTAATATCTTGTTCACATTCTTCCTCACTATCATATAACCCATCACTGTCTTCATTAATATAGTAGCTTTTTCTTGTTCTAGATCGATTCTTATTCCTTCTTGCTACTTATTTTCCTTTAGCAGATGTTTCTTTATAAGGACACTTTGCAGCATAATGACCAACTCTTCCACAATCAAAACATTTGAAAGGAAGCTTACCTTTGAACCTTCCGGTTCCTAGTTGGAGTCTTCTCACAAAATTTGCTTCTTCTTCTTCTTCAGATATATAGCTGGATTCCTTGACAACTTCCTTTTCTTTTCCTTTTGCGGACGCCTTAAAAGCAGCTTCTTTGATTTGAGAAGGACCTCCTTGTCTCATTTCAAAGGCAGTCAGGATACCATGTAATTGAACAACAGTAAGAGTTTGTAGATCTTGCCTTTCTTCAATAGCTGAAACTTTAGAGTCAAATTTTGAAGTCAAAGATCTTAAGAGTTTTTCCACCAGAGTAGTATCGGACATGGTTTCACCCAAATTTCTCATTCGATTTACAATCTCATCTAGACGTAAGAAGAAACTGGCAATACTTTCATCACTATGCATCCTTAAATTTTCATTTTCAATTCTGAGAGTTTGGAGTTTTGCATTTTTTACCTTTGTATCTCCTTCATAGCTCAGAATGATTTTGTCCCATATTTCTTTTGCTGAATTTAGCTGCATCACTTTAGCAAATTCTGGTTCAGACATGCTTCCTAATAAGACATTCACTGCTTTGGCATTGATTTCATACTTCTTTCTTTCAGCCGCATCAGTAGGAATACTTGCCGGATATTGATAGCCCTCTTCCACGATTGCCCATACTTCTGCACCAAGACTTTGCAGATATGGTTTTGTTCATACCTTCCAAAATATCATATTGCTTCCATTGGATAGAGGTGGTTTTAGAGACATTAATCCTTCATGACCTCCCATTGCGACGGATCTCCTTCAAGCGATCAAGCTTCTGCAGAAAGACCTCCTCTGATACCAATTGTTGGGAAAAATACTGAGAGGGGGGGTGAATCAGTATTTAGGACTTTATCAAACTTTTTACTTTTTCACTCTCTAAAACCCATACGCTACTTTGCTGAACCAAACTAGCGTATACACGCGGATATCCTTCATAAAACTCGCGTATACACATAGATCTAATTATGCCATTAAATCTTCACTTATATCATTCCATCATTCATTCATTAGATGTTCAATAAACAGTAAACATGTGCAGTAAGAACAGAATAAACCATCACACATAAGCATCACACATGAACACCGGGATTTTAGGTGGAAACCCAAGTCGGGAGAAAACCACCGCTGTAGTTGCTCAGCCTTCAATATTTTATTATAGAGAAAACATCTTATAACATATGTGCTAGTGCAGACTCCTACCAGCACGCAGGCACCCACCTGCGCTCGTTTACCAGCCTCTCCTGGAAGGGAGCTCCAACCCCCTGACTCGTTTACCAGCCTCTCCTGGAAGGGAGCTACGACCCCCTGATCTCGTTTACCAGCCTCACCTGGAAGGGAGCTACGACCCCCTGATTGAAGGCAACAACCCTCAGCTCCACCATGGACCACGTTTCATCAATTTTCACACTGGATCCAACCAACTTCAATAGAGCACAACTTGCAGGCCTTGTTTCATCAAATTTTCAGACTGGACCCACTCCACACATTTAAGCTCAATCATACAACCAAACTGATATAGACATCTCGGAACTGTAGAATACAGAGCAGTAACTCAGCAGAACAGATCAGACATTTCATACCCCATGCTTTAGAAAACCCTAGTTTGCATACGCGCTTTTCTTCCACTGATCCCGCGTATATACGCGCCTTCTACCGTACAAATCTGCGTATACTTCTATACATATTACAGAGATAATTTCACTGTGCAAACGCGCTTTCTCTTCAGTGAAGCCGCGTATATACGCGCTTCTTATGCGGTAAAATAGCGTATGGTTCTTCAGACATTTAAGTCATTGCAATTCTTCAGAACAGACACATCACACAGATTTTACCCTTTATGTCAGCCAGATGTTCGCCTCATCTCAGATCTAATCATTCCATAAATATATGTAGCAAATACATTTCAGATCTAGATTCCCTTCTTCATCATTTTCTTCATAGGTGCTTCATGCAGTCAGATCTATCATTCAACTGTAACCCTTTCCATTCAGATATACTTCAGAGAGAAGTATTCATTCAAGCTCAGACATCTTGCACCCACACTCCTGATTTGCACAATGAATTTCTTCTCTTTATATAGGTTTACCCTTTTTCAATACCATGAGCCAAAACCACATTACTTCCGATGGTATTCCTGGACGGGGTCATTTAGATGAATCATTACCCAATACAATGGGTAAATACCATGGTGGTTGCCCCTGGATTTTCAATTTATGAGCGCTTTTTCCCATACGCGACTTGGCACGTTATTACCCGCGTGCATACGCGACTTCTCTTAGACAAAACTGCGTATTCCTTGAGACATACTCTTTTCATCATAGATCTAGCACATATTGAATTCCTTTCTTCATTACCTTCTGTACTTTCTGTAGATAAATCATATTTACATTATTTAACAATTTCATCAAGTAATATTCCATCATCTTCATCAAATGGGTTTCCATTCAAGGAAAACACTCTATCAAGTGGGTTGCCATCAAGGACAACACTCTGCATCATATTGCCAACAGAGCTTCAGCAAACCATGAGCATGGAAATGAATAGAAGATCATTGGATTTCAAATAACATCACACTAACAGATGAAAGAACCTCAACAATATATTGGCCTATATTCTCCTTCCCAGGTGGGGAAATGTAGCAATACAGGACATAAAACTGGAAATCTGCAATGAAAATGCTATATAACGGTCCTGTTATGATGAATAAGATTAAAATATACACAATAAATACATATAAACCATTTTAATCTACAGAAAAAACTCGTGCTTCATTTCATGAGCCAAAGAGTGGGGAAAAAGGGTATTGTGTGCCCTAAAAAGGAGTTTTTTAGAAATAAGCGTAAAAATAAGCAGGATAAATGGATGGATATAATATCTTATGTCACTAGGGATCTATTCTCTGAATTTCAGCTCAAAATAATTCTTCTAGCTATATTAAACAGCTCCTCCTTTCCCGACTAGGCTAGAAAACACTGATTTCCCATGACTTTACTAAACAAAAATTTCTGAATATAGTGAGAGCGTAATTCCCATGAGGGTTTCTACATAAAATGAAGAAACAGGTGTGATATACAACTTATATTAATCACACAGCAAATAAATGGAGGTTTAATCACTTATACAATAGAAACAAGGATCCCGGCCAGATTTCCAGCAAAATGCATGTACAAAGGTAGGACTGTAGAAAATAACGCAGCATACAGAAAATATGCATTAAAAATGACTAAATATAACATATCAGAGCTGAATAATACATAAATATGGCCAAAGGCCTCTCTAAAAAACTTCTGGAGGGAAATAAGCACCTCCTCTTATAAGATGAGCACAAAATCAAAGGGTGCAACACTGCTGCTGCTGCCCCTGCATCAAGGACGCAGTTTTCTGAATTATACTGCACTGTGGCTAAATGTGAAGGAATTGCCTCAATAAAAATACTAAAATGAAGCTCAAATCACTCCCCTTTGATCCCTTAAGCAAGTTGATCTGAAGAGAGGATGGAATTCCTGCACAGGAATTCCTTGCACTACGCAATGCAACAACTCCGGCTAAATAGTTGAAGTATTCAAATGGTCTCTAGAAAAAAATATCTGAATACATGAATGATTCCCCTTTAATTCTATGGATTCATTTTATCTTTGGTGAGCCTCCTCACCTCGGACCCCACACAATGTTGAGGTGACTTCTTCATGAAGCTTCCTCTTTCAAAACTGCGTTGCCCTAGCTTGCTTCCCTCCTTTTGTGGCCGCGTTGTAGACTTGGTCAACTAATCCCCCTCTAATGCCTCTTTTACACTAGGGATATTCAATATAGTTTACATATGTGTGCCTTAGGATGATCCTTGTTCACATTGAACCGGTTTACTTAGGTGATCTCTCCCTTCTCAGGAATGCATGTTGACTTAGTCAAACTTGACTATGTCCTCATCTAATTTTCCCCTGTTCACAATTGTAAGTGTAAATTCCAGCTCCTAAAGTGATCCCCTTCCTTATTAAGGTGGAAATTATTTATATTTTATTATTCATGGGCCTCCTTACCTAGTTATTCCTTTTCAAAGTGAAAGTAGCAAAATCTAATGTTCCAAATTGCTATGTGCAAATTTGGGAACATTACACCTAGGGTTGAATTACAGTCTATAGCTGGGTAATTGTTGGGAGGTGGCTGATCTGATGAGGAAATAGCTTCTACTCATCCCCATTGACTTTATAGATGAAGGATTTCTCCCCTCACTGGAAAATAAGCTCATAAAATTAGGTTATCAACCCTCCACTTAAACTGATCTCCTGGATTACGCAATCCCTGAAGGAGATTGCACTGCTGAAGGTGGTTGAATATTTTCCTAATGTCAGATGATGGAACGAAGCTAAAAGGAACCTCCCCTGAGTGGGCACTCGAAGTCCACCGAGGATGAGGGTAGTATTTCTACCCAGAAGCACCCTTGTGCTAAACAACACAGCTGACTCTGCTAAACAACTGAAGCACGCAAAAAGTCATAAAAGACCATACATAAACAATATTTAGAATGCCTTATATGGCTACCACCCCCCTCCTTATATTATTTGTGAGCCTCCCCCCCGCTTTGCCCCACTAATTAAATATGCTACTCTCATGGATACTTCCTCCATTATGACTATGTTGTCCTCCAATATCTCTCCACTATCTCCATGACTATGTTGATGATCTAGTCAATCTTGACCCCATCCACATGAAATGATCCCCGTTCACACCAAGGGGTGATTTATTCAATTAGAAACATTGATCCACTTTCACACTAGTAGTGGTTTTCTTCCCACTAAAGATATTTATGGGTCCCTCTACCCTCTTATTCATCTATTTTATTAACAAAAACAAAATTTAATATTCCAAATATCTAAAAGCTAATTACGAATATTGTATTCCTCCCCTCCCAAATTTTTCTTGTCCTCAAGAAACTACAAGGATGGATGCTACAGTATCTTCTCACCTTCCCATGTAGCATCCTTATCCAATAGTTTCCTCCATTGAATCAGATATTCTCCAATAACATTGCTCCTTAACTACCCTTCCCAAGTGTCCAACTTAGCCTTTGGTGATAAAACCAAATGACTCTCATCATAAAGAGGTGGGAGGTCTATGGCGGAAACTATATGTGGTCCAATGGCTTTTATGAGGCATGGGACATGAAAATTTTTGGGGACCTTACCCCCAATGGGGAGGTACAACCCATATGCTACTCCCCCAACAAGATGGATCACTTTGTTTGGCCTATAAGGAAGCTTCTCAATCCTCTTCTCCTTCAATGCAGATTTTTTGCATGGCTGAAGATGGAGAAAGAACAAATGTTCCACCTCAAAATGTCCCTTTTTCTGACCATGGTTTGTATATAACTTCCATAGGTTTTGGCCCATAGAAATTTTTGTCCGTAAGAGCTGGAATATATCATGATTCTCTTGGATCCAGTATTTAGCTCTAAGAGCCTTGCTTTCTCCATAAACTGATAGAGAATCATCACCATATGGAATTAAAAATAGAGACATACCTACTTCCATAGGAAATGTTGGATGGCCACAATATTCCCCCAAGTGGAACTAGCGTAGCCATGCTCTCTGCCGCCCCATAACATAACTTTTCAAGTAGCTTCCCAGCCACTTGTCTACTACTCATGTATTCCTGTTTGTCTGGGGGTAATGACTGGTACTTGGTATTAACTTGGTACCTCCCAAACAGAATAATTCCTTCCCAAAGCCATCCAAGGAGTGGCTATCTCTATCTCAGAATATGGTCTTAGGAAAACCATGAAATCTAAGGAGGAGCTTTGCCCCTTGTGGAGCAGTGAATTGTAAACAGATAACAAAGGAATGTAAATTCTCTCTTAGTTGATCAATGAACATAAAGATACAATCCTTAACATGTATTATTGACAAATTGGTAATGAAGCCCATAGATGGGCTCTCCCATTCACCTCCCAAAAAAGGAAGTGGTTGTACCAACCCCACATGATGGTTTCTTTCTTCTTCATTCCCATGGAAAACCACACACTTCCTGATATGTTGGAGCACATCCTCCTTGAGACCCTTCCACCAGACTTTCTCCCTAATGGCTCAATATGTCTTTGTGAAACTTTGGTGGCCTAAGAGAGGTGAATCATGTTTGGCATATAGAAGTTTCTTCTTGAGATTAGAATATATAGTCAAGAAGACTCAGTCTAGGTAATAGATGACCCCGTCCATCACTCTATACCTCTCATGAATCATTTTCCCATCAACTATCTCACATGTGATGTGGTCCATGGAATACTCCACAAATAGCTGGGACCCCTAATCTGATTCCACACTCATCCATTCTATTGTTGTTGGTTCCTGTGATGAGGCACATGTCACCTCTTTGCCTCTATCTTTGACATATTCAATGTCAGAGTCATATGCCAGATCCCTACTAACCCATTTTTGTTGCCTCTCTTGCAGTTTATTTTTCTAAAGGAAAGAGTGAAGATTGTGATAGTCAATCTTCACTTGGAAGATGTTGCCCATCCAATATTTCCTTCATTTGTCCAATGCATGCATGACGGCTAAAAAACCCTTCTCATGTATGAAGTACACCTTCCCATGTGGTAGTATCTCCTTATTCTTAAAGGCTATGTGATGGCCTCCTTGCACCAAGACTGTGCCAACACCCTCCTCTGAAGCATCATATTCTAGTACCAAGGGCTAGGTGAAACCTAGAAATGCCAATATCGGAAAATTACTCATGACCTCCTTGAACCAATCAAAGGCCCTCTGCATAGTGTTTGTCCCATCAAAGTCTCCCCTCTTGGCTAGATCTATAAGCGGTGCTACTATTTATGGGAACTCTTATAACAAACTTCCAGTTTGGTGGCCTCCCTATGGGAATGCCTCCAAATACCATAGAATAATGGCCTAGAGTGAAATTCATATCTGAGTAGAAGGCCTTATCCTTGCCTCCTTTCCATAAATCAACCTCCATCTTATGTGTGAAGACTTCCTTAGATGGATAGGTGTGCATGCCCCAGATCATTTGGTGCTTACCTCTCTTCTTATCTGTCCATTCCATCTTCAAGGTCTCCCAATTCGTGGTGACCTTCCCCAGTGTTGTCAACCACTTTACTTCCAATACCACATTGGTATCAGGAATATTGACCACAAAGAAGTGATCTATCAATGTGTATGTCCCCAAGGTTACATTTAATGCCAGAACATACTTCATACACTGCATGGTTCTACTTCCTGGAACCAAAACTGAGAATCCTTCAAAATCATCTGTGGGTATCTCTCACTTCTGTACTAGTTGGGCATCAATAAAATTTTGGGTGGCCCCACTATCTATCAATAGTGACACCCACTGCCCCTGAATTGTGCCTCGAACTCTCAATGTAAGATAATTGGGTACTCCTTGTGAATATGCAAGGGCACCCCTAATGGGAGAAAATTCTTCATTTCCACCCCCTGTTGGTGGTGAATCCTCTCCTTGTGCAACAACACTGATATACCCTTCTGGATCCTCTTCTTCCTCCTCTGTGATATCATAGAATACTTTAATATAGTGTGCCTTTCCTGAATGACATCAATGCCCAGGTGCCCATGGTTCTTGGCAAATGAAGAAAAGCTTCCTCTTCCTCAAATATCTTCGGACATCATCACTAAGAGTTCCTTCTCCTAGGTTCTCCCTTGGGGGAGGAACCTTCATATCTTTCCCCTTTGACTAAAAGGAGAGCTTCTGCTGGAATGGATATCTTACCCTTGGCAAAGCATCTTGTAATTCTCTAGCCCTCTCAATGGCATCTTGGAGCATAGCTTTTCTAGTGGATTTCACCAACCCATGCAAAGGCTCTGATAGCCCATCAATAAACATGTATAATCTTCTAGCTATATACAGATCTGCCACAATGACTTAAAGTTCTAGAAGTTCAAAGATATAAGTCTCGGTATTTCTTGACTGCTTGAGCTTAGCTAGCTCAACAAACTATGCTTCAAGATTTATTCGGTCAAATCTTTCTACCAAGCTTTAGGTGAATTCTGCATATGCAGTCACACCCACATGCCCCAATGTAGATAGGCGATGAAACCACCAGTCATGTGCTTCACCTTCAAGGTGCAGCGCTGCTATCTTAATGGCATCAATATTTGATATTGGGTTCAACTGGAAATAAATGTCTAATTTTTCCACTCGAGCCTTGGCTGTGCTCTTGGATGACCCGTCAAAAGTAGGAAAAAAGAATCTACCCATAGTAACCTATAGATCATGGTTTTGAATGTATCCTCCACTTATTTTTTTATTCAAGGGTTTCCTATTATCCTTCATCTCACAGAACTCTTGGAAGTTCAAATTCTCTTTGAACCTTTGAGATTGAGATTCATATTATAGGAATTAATCACAAAGAGCCTCCTGCTCTTAGGGTCCTCTAGCCCCATTTCCTACTGCTAGGAACGTAGGCATGGTGGAGCGCTAAGAAAATTTCTAGAATGGCGATTTCTCAACCCAATGATGTGAAGTGACGAAAATTTCTCCAAGTTGAAACCCTCTTGGATTTTTCCTTTGTCTTTCCACCCTCATCTACTTGAATTCTTTGGAAATATATTACATAGTTTGGAGAAGAAGCTTTGGAAACTCTTTTTCATCCATTTCTCCTGATATTGGAGCCTTGCCTTTATCTTCTTCATTTTTTTTATAATGAAACCTTCGACCTATATTAATATACTGCTTCTCTCATTCTATAAAAGGTTCTTCTTCTTCAGATCACATAGATATAGTGCCTCAAAGGCTGATCCAAGATTATGCTCTGATACCACTATGATATTCCACATTAGGAATGTTACACCATTTTTTGGTCATCTAACCTATTATCATTAGATGGACCCAAGTACACCATGTAAGACCAATTTTACCCTAAGTAAAATTGCCTTCACTATGTTAAATAACTTAATAAACCACATTTATTAGGTTGTTTATGGTCTAAACGGGAAACCCCAAAAGGAAATATTAAACAAACCTATATTTGTTTGATTTTCCTCATGGAATAATTAATTAAACCATAATTTAATTATTATTCCTAGTCATGTTTAACCCAAAACAAAGAAATTAATTAGATAAACCTTTATTTATCTTATTATTTTCTAGGAATAATTATTTAAATCTTATTTAGATAATGTTCCTTGTTAAATATGACCAAATCACCCACAAATAATTAAATAAATCATTATTTATTTGATTATCCTTCAACCACTTCCTTAAAAAGATAAATAAATCATTTATTTATTTATTATTAACAAATAAAGGGATTTGACCCAAGTCAAATACTTTTTCCCTCAAACAAATATAATAAAATATTCCATAAAAGGTGGATCTAGATTTGGTTAATGTTATTTTAATCATGCACCAAGATCTAGAATGACCCAATATTTTGTTATAAATAGGAGGGTTTTTCCCATCATTCTTCACCTTTTGTTGCCTATTAGATCACTCTGGATCTATACACTTGGTCCCATTTTTCCATCATTTGTTGTGTGAGCTCCCATTGAGCTCTATTTTATACATTGGGTTTTCTACACCAACAAGAGAGAGAAATCTTAGATCTGAAGTGCTGAGGACTTCCAAGAACCCATCCCACTGAGGAGAATTGGATACGCCTTCTTGTTTTCCTCCCAGGTGCCCAGTTAATACAAAAATTCTTTCAAAAATTGTTCTTGTCTTGTCTATTGGTATATGGGGAAAACCCTTATTTTTACTGCTTAATGTCTTTCCATGCATAGATCTGGTTTTTTGCAGCTCTTTTCTTGTTCAACTAACCGCAGATCTGAAGATATTGGTAGCCACTTTTGTTGTTAGGGCTATTAGTTATGCGTAGCTAAAGTGGTCCTTTTTCGTACACTTCGACAAAGGATCCATACTAACAAATGGCGACTCCACACGGGTTTTAAATTACGACCGTTGTCGTTTTTCATATTCCTGCATATCTAGCTACTTCAGACCCTAAGGTTTCTTTTCAGCTATTTATTTTTCCTATTTTTATGTTGTTTTTCTCACATAAAACCCTAAAACATTAAAATTTTTAACTTTCGTGTGTTTCTGGCCCTATTGCGCAGGTAAGCGACATCAGCCGCAACTGAGATGGCAACTTTTCCGAAAATTTGCCGCCGAGACAACTGGAATGGGAGGTCGCACTTTTCAGCCCAAAAACTGTGACCTGGACCTCCAGGTCGCACTTTTCAGCCTCTTTTCTGCGACCTGCACTGAAAACAGGTCAGAACCTGCGACCTGCCAATTTTTTCAGTGGTTTTTCTGCAATTTTTCTGGGTTTTGCTGAAGCTTCTGTCAGGGTTTTCCAGCCTCTGTCTCAGCCCAATTTGACCTAGTTCTGATCTATTTTTACTCATCTAAGTGGGAACCTAGCCCCCTAGGGCTTCAGTACCCTCCACTTTTTGTGGAAGACTTTTAACTGTTTCAGCTGTCTGTTTTTCAGAGTTTCATCCTTCCCTTTTTTAGATCTGAAACCTCCTCCTCAGATCCCTTTAAATTAGCCTTTCTTCCTTTCAAATCACCTCTTGTCGTTTTGTTTGGACCTCTCTTTAGGACCTCCTCCCTGTCCTTTCCACTTTTTGCTGATTTCCTCCCTTTTTCCAGCCACCTTGCCTCTGTCTCTTGGCTGTGATCTGCACCTCTTTTCAGCAGCTTTATCCTTTAGATCCCTGTCCCTCCCGACCTTAGATCTATTGGCCTCTTTTCAGTGTGTTTTGACTAGATTTTTTCCACTTTTTTAGACTAGTTTTGAGGGACCCGCCTTCTTGGGTTAGATAGATGCAATAGTAGCTGTTAATTTTCTATTATTTTAGCATTATATACTGTTCTCTGCAGATTTATTTTCAGTTACGCAGCACACTTTTTTCTTGCTCTCAAAACGAAAAGGGTTTTAAAAATTAAAATTAATGCACACCACACACTGACCCTAAGTGAAGAAGTGCCTAGTTAACACCGCCTGGCAAAGACTCTAAAATCAATTTTCACTGCACATTTTTTGCCCTTGACCTCACTTGATTCTGTCCCTTTTTTCCCTTTTCGGTTTCCTTCTTCCCGTCATCATTGCGCCCCCAAGGCGCCTTTCCCGGAGACTTCTTGGCCTTCACCCTTAGTTTCTGGTCGATCGACCTGCTCCGTCCCGCCGTCGTCGAGCCAGTCCTCCTCCGAGTCCGTACTCCGACTCCTATTCTGATTCATTGGGTTCTCCTTCTCCTCCTGGTTCTCCCCCTGTCACCTTCACTATGTCTGGTCCAGGGCCAAATGTTAGCGGTGCTCCAGGCCCTAATGCCGGAACCACTACTAGCAGAATCGCCACAGGAACTACCTCGGCCATACCCTTGTTGCCGTACATTGCAGGCCTCAGCCTCCCCGATTTCAATCAGTTGATCAATGACCCTATCCGCCACGATGCTGGTTCGCCTGATATGCCAACCAAGCTCCCCTCCGACATCCCTAAGTTCGAAGGCCTTGCTGGAGAAGATCCAACCAATCATGTCCGATCTTTCCACATGTGGTGTTCCTCCAATTCCATTACCGATGAATCCATCCGTCTTCGTTTGTTCCAACGCACGCTTACCGGCGAAGCTTCTAATGGTATGTCAACCAAGCCACCTCTTCCCATACCACCTTTGCGACCATTGCCCAAGCCTTTTTATCTTACTTCCAGCTCCCTCTCCGATACGATACTGGTACGGAGGTCTTGACTTCCTTTAAGCAAACATCTTCAACCCGCCTTTCCACCCATGCTCAGGAATGGCGATGTAGACGCAGCTTATGTCAAGCTCCCCCCTTCGAAGATCAGATCTATATGGACTGGTTCCTTCGTTCTCTCCTAGCTCCCATCGGCAAAGATGTCGCCTCCCATTTCCCTCAAACCGAAGAAGCCGCCCTCCAAATAGCCTTGAAATATGACCTGATCTACGCCTAGTCTGGTTATGTTTATGTCGTCCTTCCTGACCTCCCCAGGCCCGGTGGCGCTAACGCCCCGGGGGCATCTCATTCCGCTGATGGTATCGTTGGAGCCCTTTCCCATCCGTATGCTCAACCTCCCATGGGCTACGGTCTCCCTCATGGAGGGGCCAGCACCTCTAGCACTCTTCCCCCTCCCGGTAGCATGTACCCAGGATACTGCATGCCTCCTCCTTTTTCCCAACCTCCTGCTTACCTCAATGTTGCCCAACCTAACCATTACCCTTATCCATAGCCTAGTGTGCCAGCTCCTCCAGCATATGCGCTTCCATCTCCCTTGCCTCCTCAACCCCAGCAACAGCACCTATAGCCCCCTCTAGGGCAAGTATTTGCATAGCAGGGCGCGACTAATCCCCCTTCTTCTCAAAGAAGGTGGAGAGGCAATCCAAACCAATCTGCCCCTGGTACTCGTGGGCCCAATCCTCAAGGTTTTGACCCTAACACTGCTAACTAGCAACAGGGCACTCAGCCCAAGCCGGACAGGCCTCTTCGTACCGACAAGCCTTGTTCGTGTTGCAGTGTTTACGGTCATTACACCCGCGATTGTCCCCTTTTACCACAGATGCGGAAGATGTGGGAGTCTCAAGCCACATTGCGTGGACAACATGCCTCCCCTCACGCTCCCCCTAATGTGGCCACTACTCAACCAACTGTGTTTACTGATCCTTTCCCTCAGTAAGAATTTGTGGCTACCCAACCACCTGACGGGCGGGTCTCCACTCCACCCTCCATTTCTGGTTCCTCCGTTTACCAGATCCTCATGATGACCTCTGATCCATCCCCAACCGTCGACCTTCACCTTCAAACTCGGTCTCGCCAGTACCCCAAGCCTCCTTCTCAGTCTGCCCTCGAGCCTCCTTCTTCAGGTTCTACAGAGCCTCTTTCGACATCCAGTGGCCCCTTACATATCCCTTAACCCAAAGTTGAGGTTCATACCACGATTCCTAAGGGACCCTTACATCAAAACACTGCTTCTATTCGAGCTGCTCATTCGTATAGCATAGTAGATGATTTGGCGCAATCTCCTGCTGCCATTTCCACACTGGAACTCCTCCAGTTGTGCCCTTCCCAAAAGAAGGCTCTACTATCTGCCGTGGGCGCTGTAGATCCTGCCGATGACCAAATGATTGTTTTTGACGCCACTCAATCGGACCATCCTCCTCTTCCTCCTTCCGTCGCCTTCCAAATCCCAGTCAAAATCCGAAACGCCAACGTTTCCCGGTGTATAATTGATGAGGGGGCATCCACCTGCGTGATGTCGGCTTCGGTTTGGAAGCAACTCGGATCCTCTGAGTTGGCCCCTTCCACGATCACCCTTCGAGTGTGGGATGGCCATGCCTCCCAGCCCATTGGCCAGTTTCGTAATTGTCCTATCATCCTCGCTGGTAAGAATGTTTGCGTTGACGTCGAAGTCATAGACGCCCCGCTAGACTACAACATTCTATTGGGGCGAAGCTACACCTATGCTATGTCTGCTTTCCCATTCGCGATTTTCCACAAGATGTCTTTCCCCCATAATGGAAAGATAGTCACCATTGACCAGTTGACATATCATGAGCCAAAATCTCAGACCTCACCTTAGACAACCATCTCTTCTATAGCCAACAAGCAAACCGTCGATTCCTTGACCAGTGTCTCCCCCGGCATTTACAAAGATTCCTCCCTGCTTGGAAATTTTCCTTATCTCCCCCCTCCTCCTATCACTGATCCCAGATTATCGAATGTTTGCATGATGCAATCGTCTCAGGATGCCCTTAAGCGGCCTACTTCAGCTAGTCAGCAACCTCCCCCTCGCCCTCCGCAACCCGCTCCTAGCCATTCATCTTAGCCAGCCAGACCTCCTCCTTCTGGCCCTCCCCCTACAACTGGTATCCCTGAACCCATTTATCCTCCTAGATCGGTTCCCCCAGGCCTTAACCATCTCGGAGCCGTCCCTCCTGGTCATTACCCTGCTGGGCAGATACCTTTCCTGGCTCCCACTCCCGGAGTATATTCTGTCCCCGTCATGGCCACCCTCTCTCTCCCTAACCTGACCTTGGGCATACCGGTCTGGTACCTTGATCCTCCCGCCGCTACCCCTCCTGGTCACCCCAAACCCTACATGGCTTTGACACCGGTTCAATCGGTCCCCCTTGCTTCCTTCGTTGCCACTGTGCCCCCAGCACCTCCACAGGACCCTTCTCCTGTCGTGCCAGCTCCCGGGAAGAAAGGCAAAGCTCACAAGGGGGCACCCAAAGACAAGACCACCACGACTGACCCAACCCCTCCTCTGCCCGCAAAGCCTTGTGCCTTGTGTGATGTCGCCGGTCATGCCACCCATGCTTTTTCCGAATTGCCCCGTATTCAGCCCATGGTTAAAGTCGCGTTCCCCGAATCTACGGTCCTGGAAGCCTCCATTCCTTCTTCGTCCGTAACCAAGAACCCCAAGACTCTCCGCACCAACAAACCCTGTGCTTTGTGCGGTGTTCATGGCCATTACTCCCACCATTGTCCTCACTTGACGCATTACCGCGCCTCTTTAGAGGTAGTCCGAGAGTATGAGGTTGAACAAAATCAATCCGCCTCTCCCATACTCGCGCAGTATGCTTCGGGCCAGCCTGAGGATCCCCCTGCTCCCATCGACATTCCCCCCCCTGATGTTCAGATGGCGGAGTCCACTACGACCATTCTTTACCTATCCTCCTCTGCGAGACACTTGGAGCCCAGTCCCCCTGCATCCTCCCCTGTTGTTTCGCCTGACCCCCTCTTTTCTACCCATACACGAGATCACTCCACCCGTATCTCTATTGACCTCCGCAGCCCGAGTCCTCGCCATACTTCCGATAACCCTCATATACCACCCTCTAGTTCGTATATGAGTCATAGTCATCCTGCTCCTTGCACTCCTTCCCGCAATTGCCGCTCGATGTCTTCTATACACTCACGCTACCATCATTGTCTCTCCTCCCTTCATTTGTTGCCTTGTAACACCATTCCACAGGACCCCCCGTCCACACCCTTTATCGGTTTCGCCGATGGTGCAAGTCGTTACTCCCGGAATCTAGCCTCGGCAGGTTGGGCCATCTTCACCCCCTTGCATGCCCTTGTTCTCTCCAACGGGGTCTGCATTGGTTCTGCCACCAACAATCAGGTCGAATATGATGCAGTGTGTGGTCTCTTAGCCGATGCCCTCTTCCATCGCATCCTCCATCTGCACGTTCATTTAGATTCCCTACTTCTTGTCATGCAACTAAATGGTGTTTATCGTGTGCATAACCCTGTGCTGTTTAGATGCTATTTATGAGTGAAATTATTGATACGTGCATTTGAAACCATAACTTTAAACCATGTACCTCGAGAACAGAATCACTATGTAGATAGTATTGCAAACCATGTTCTAGATTGGCATTTATCACACGCATTTCATAGAAGACAATAACATTCATAATCATTAGAAATGATGCATATCCATAATATGTGTCGTAAAACATGTGTTTAGAGTCCATCTACTCTGATACATATGACATGCCCATAGCATGTTACAAAAAACTCAAAACTGTGGGCACCACCTGCCCCTACATACACAATAGGGGGCACCACATGCCCCACACCTACTCACTATCTGGCGGATGCCGAGCCAATGGCTCTGCCCCTGCAGCCCTTAGATCACGTATGCCTTGACCGGCCATTGCCATGCGCCGCATGACACCTCGCCATTTCGAGGGAAGACCAATGCATGTCTCCACATACTGGTCGTCTAAGTCTTGCCACCCACGCTCTGAAACTCCGGTTAGCAACGTCTCGCATCTACGGTGGATGTCCTTCAGAAGGGCGGCCGCATCCTCATTGTGCGCTGCTCTCGACCCACTCGACCCTACAGCTCCAGAGGCTGCCGAGCGTCCCATATATCCGGCCGGTTTTACCGGAGCTATATCTGCATACCAAAAGTACATGAATCAGCACCATATCTACTATTCAATAACTTTAACATGCCCATACAAGAATAGTTACTTATCACTTACCATCGGGCCCCCATACTTGACCAGGCGGAAGTGGTAGGTCCGGATCCCCACAATAACTCATCCCACTATAGGGATAGTCGTCTATGTATAACCGCATCTGATCCCAATGGGAAAAAAACTCAGGTTGAAACACTCGCCCGACTGCCCCTCCTCCTCCTCTGCACAGTAGCCGCCCCCACCGGCGCATCCTGAGCTCTCTCGGGCCCCCATCTGGAAGCTGTATACGAGGCCGCAAGGTCGGGATCTTCTCAAAGAAGAAGGCGCACAATAAAGTCCCATACGAGCAATCGTAGTTCACTTGTCGCTTGCAGAGTGACAACTGTCGTTTTAGTGACACCAGCATCATTTGGGCCCACCCATAGTAGGTCCCACTCAACACACTCTCCACAATCATCATCTGCCCCCCAGTGATGTGATGGAGCACCTGGTTGCACGGGTTTCTAGTCTCTCTAGATCCTCGATCGGTATCCGAGTCCCCTTGACTTGGAGACCCGGTCGACAATGTCGCTCCACAAACTCCATGATATGCTGCCCCCGCGGTAATATTGGTTGTGTGTTTCCCACCATCCCCAGTGGTGGGAGACCCGTCAGGAAATACACATCCTGGACTGTCAGTTCGATCCTGTGCCCCTGCACTACAAAGACCTCATGCTCTGGATCCTAGTAACTGATAATCCAGGCCAACAAAGGCTCTCCTACTCTCATCAAAGGGTTCTCCAAAAACTTTACAACCCCAAACCCGGCCAACACACGACGGACACCCTGATCCGCCTGGATCTCTGCCCGTAATGTACCCAGGTCTCTCTCTCTCTAGTTAACCCGTAAATCTTCCATACCTGCATAAAAACATCATCTTTGTTAGCATACAGATCGGGAATACCTTAACCAAACACAAAATCCCAACTCTCATCCATTAAACAACACCAAAACCCCCTCATCTCCCAGGTCGCAGTTTTCTGCCCAATTCTAGGATAGGGCGCAGTTTTTGCCCTAAAACCTGCTTCCCAGGTCGCACTTTTTGGCCCAAAAAGTGCGACCCGGCCGTAGAGATGAATGAGGGTTTGTTTCTGAGATTTTGGGCCCTAAACTGAACTTTCAATCCATAAAAATGAAAGAGTAAGGTTAGGCCTCTTACCTGCAACTGACGGATCTCGATTCCAACGGTCGGTTTGTCCGCTACGCTCGCCGCAAGATTTAGGGCCTTCTCTCCTCTCTACATTCACCACAACAACACTAGCAAATGAGTGAATTTGGAGGAAAAGCTGCCTTATTAAAAGATAAACCCCTGTTTTTTCTTTCACCTGCTGCGACCCAACCATAGCTCCATTTACCAAACCATCTATACCGTTAGAAAGCTCTCACCGAGCCCTCAAATGGGTATCTGTTAGATTTTCATGATTTGATACTTCACCGGGACACATTTTGTCCAAGATGGTCACTGCACCTCTCCTCAAAATCGAATTTCCTCACTTGCAACACTTGTACTTGGGGCACCACTTTGCCTCCATAATTGTCCTTGTTCTTGTTGATTTTCGTAATGAGATACCATCTTGTACTCATGTTTTTATGGTCCCCCATTGGACCTTTACTGTGTGGTAGCACCATCGAGTCACACTTGTTTAGAGCATCCGAGTTGAGTCATCATCGCATTCATGGAGTCTATCCCGAGTCCCTTTGTATCTCGCTATAGCCCTCCATCCTTCATTGCGTGGTCTCTCTCTTGTGTCGCACATTATGACCTTCAGTCCCACTGTCCCCTATCCCTTATGATATTGTGTCAGTCGCTGCCATGTCATTCATGCCCTTTATGCTCTAACAAGGGAAGTCATCCATTCACCACTCAATCCTTTCCATTTCACTATCATCATTAGTGTCAGTCTGTCCGTCGCTCTACTATTTTCTCTCGTGCCTTAGTTGAGGGTCTCTTATTGCCTCACCTATGGCAGACCTCCTTCTGTCGACATCATCTCATTCATTCCAGAAGCCAGGTCTAGAGGGCGGTGTACCTTGGTTCGAGCTTCCACTCTCGTTCGGTGCCTCGGATCAGGCAAAGGGATCTCTCATTTCCCTTTGCCTTGATTGTTTCTCCACTCCAGCTCCTTTCAGCATGACCGAGATCCGTATACTTGATGGTTCAGTGATACAGCAGCGGCTCTTGATGATTCCCAGGTGTGTGTGAGTTGTCTCAGCCCTCATGAGGGGGTGGCGCTGTAGGTAGCCCCCCACATGCCCGGATGACCTCTTCATTGCAGCCTTTGATGCCGCTCCAGATTTTGATGATGTTGGCCTTAGCCACTTGCAGAGCCACTTGCGGTGCCTCTTTGATTTGCATGGGTCAGTCAGGTGAGCCCTTCCCCATTTACGGGGGGTATTTGGGTTGTATTTGTATCTCATCTTAGATATTATTGTATCAATCCTGGCTGTTATCCCAGGCACAACATGTATGTGGGATTCCTCATTGTATTTTTATCTGGCTCATGATTATGCCGGTTGTACTTTATGGTTTGGTCCCTTGTTTACTGGACACACTATTCTTTTGTACTTTGTCTCGGTGGGCATAGGTATGCCTCCCCCGCCGCCTTCAGCACAGGTACCGTCTCATAAAAAGAGACTTGTTGCACCTGCGAGTCTTGTCTCCTCAAGGTATAGTTCTTCATCACACTATCTACCTTGTATTTCTCTCTCTGACTTCCCTTTTCTTATCTGGTGATTGAGTTCTTACAACGTACTTCGGTCATACGATTTGCTCCTAACACTCGCACGCTGGGGGGCAGTCTGTTACACCATTTTTTGGTCATCTAACCTATTATCATTAGATGGACCTAAGTACACCATGTAAGACCAATTTTACCCTAAGTAAAATTTCTTTCACTATGTAAAATAACTTAATAAACCACATTTATTAGGTTGTTTATGGTCTAAACAGGAAACACCAAAAGGAAATATTAAACAAATCTATATTTGTTTGATTTTCCTCATGGAATAATTAATTAAACAATAATTTAATTATTATTCCTCATCATGTTTAACCCAAAACAAAGAAATTAATTAGATAAATCTCTATTTATCTTATTATTTTCTAGGAATAATTATTTAAATCTTATTTAGATAATGTTCCTTGATAAATATGACCAAATCACCCACAAATAATTAAATAAATCATTATTTATTTGATTATCTTCTTAGCTTCCTTAAAAAGATAAATAAATCATTTATTTATTTATTTTTGACAAATAAAGGGATTTGACCCAAGTCAAATACTTTTTCCCTCCAACAAATATAATAAAATATTCCATAAAAGGTGGATCTAGATTTGGTTAAAAATTATTTTAATCATGCACAAGATCTAGAAGAATGACCCAATATTTTGTTATAAATAGGAAGGGATTTCCTACCATTCTTACCTTTTGTTGCTATTAGATCACTCTGGATCTATACACTTGGTCACATTTTTCCATCATTTGCTGTGTGAGCTCCCATTGAGCTCTATTCTTTGCATTGGGTTTTCTACACCAACAAGAGAGAGAAATATTAGATCTGAAGCGCCGAGGAATTCTAAGAACCCATCCCACTGAGGAGAATTGGATACGCCTTCTTGTTTTCCTCCCAGGTGCCCAATTAATACAAAAATTCTTTCAAAAATTGTTCTTGTCTTGTCTATTGGTATATGGAGCAAACCTTTATTTTTACTGCTTAATGTCTCTCCATGCATAGATCTAGTTTTTTGCAGCTCTTTTCTTGTTCAACTAACCGCGGATCTGAAGATATTGGCAGCCACTTTTTTTGTTAGGGCTATTAGTTATGCGTAGCTAAAGTGGTCTTTTTCGTACACTTCGACAAAGGATTCATACTAACAAGGAAAAACAATGTCATTCTGTTGAAATGGAGTGAAAATTTGCTGCTAACTTTGTGGATCCTGACCCCTCTGTTCCCTTTGCTTGATCCTGTAATGAGGCTACTCATTTTGACCCCTAAAATTGAGATTTCTAATGGAGGGTTTAACCTGTCTATCAGTGATGGACATTTTATCCATCATCTTCTCCATGGTCTTGATCAAGGTGTCTAATTTTCCCTCTGATGAAGTAGATTTTCCCTCTTTTATAGTGACCCTTTTCTCTGTCTTGATTTTAGAATTTTTGATGATCAATTAGCTTCCGCGCTTACTACTTTTCTCTGCATTTCTTCAGGATTTGATGGGTTTTTTTTGCCTCAGATGACAAGCCATGTTGGGATCAAAACCATAAGGGTAATGAAGTAAAGAAAGGCCTGAATGAGGCTTAATATTCTCAGGAATTTAATCATAGATTTTATTTAATCTGGATGTAAATTCTTGGACAAACTCATTAGGATTAATTTTCATGATTTTATACTAAGCTAGAATCTACAGTGGATTCTTCTTCTCTTCTCATTTCACCATACACAAGTTAATTAGCTTCTATGAAGTACCTACTAAACTAGATGTGAGAGAGATGAACCATTTCTTAACCTCTCCTGAGAAACTCTATGCAATGATGCACATCTTGGCACCATCATTATCAATCTCTTCAATGAAATCAACCACTTTGAGAATGCATTGATAAGCAGTAACCTCAGATGTTCCATAAAAAAGGGGTAATATTTGACCATAATTCTGAGGAAGTGTTGTGATTTTTTGAGGTAGGATCAACAAAGAAAATCTCGCCATGACTAATGGAGGGGGTGGTGGAGGTGCTGATGGAGTGAAAACTTGTAGAGGTAGTGATGGAATGAAAGGAAGAGATGATGATGTGACTATATGAGAAGGTTTGTAAGTAGGAGATGAAGCAAAATCCTATTGCTAATATTGGAAATAAGCTCTTTCTGAAGTTTCTTGAAATTTATCAACCAAGCCTTTAAGTTTGTAAAAATTAGACCAGACTTCACTATCAACCTCAGAATAAGAAGATTCAAAAAATGGTACAATTTTCTCAAAATCAATAGGATCAAATATAATTTCTAAAATAAATGGTTCAGACTTAGACCTTAAAAAGGATGTTTTAAATTCTGAATTATAAGACAAATATTCTGAAGAAAATCTTGTAGACAAGGAATTTGATTTGAAAAGTGGAGGAATATCCCTTCCCACTTTCCGAGAGTTGGTTTTATGCTTTCTTAAAAGGCTCTTAGGGTCATTTACAATTGGTTAGGGATTTGGGTTTGTATTTGACCTAGTATGTCTTTTAGGAGCCAACTTATATAGGAGTTTTGGACTTTGGATCAAACTTAAGAACTCAACTTGTTTTGAATGCTAGAGATTTTCACCCACAATTCTAACCTATTAGTGTCAATATGCCAGTGATCAAACATACTCTTTCAGTTAGTTTTCTAGTAGTCACAGCTCAAAAATTTTGGTATTTTCAAACAATTTTTCAAAATAATTTTTGGTCACTGAAGGAGTTTAGGTGAGAAATGATGCTCCCTTCATCCCATCCATGGTCATCATCACTTTAAAGTTCATCTCATTCATTTCCATTAGAAGTCTTAGGTCATTCACTCCATCTCATCTAGGTCTGTTGTCTAGGTGTCATTGTTTTGCCTTTGAAAAGTCCAATTTGTCATCAAACAAGCCAAACAATCCTTCAACCCACTAATACATCTTCTAAGGGGAGCTATCATACTTAGGAGGAAAATGTAAGGGTAGTTGTCTTATTTTATAATTTTTTTTAATGTAAAAATATTTCAAAAGGAAAAATTGTCTTATTATTTTCACTACAAGACAAAAGAGTCATTTAAAATATTATAAAAGACAAAAGAGGCTCATCCAAACTCATTATTCTCTTTTCATATGTGGTAGAGCTCCTCTCTTACCTCCATTGGCTCCATAGTGGTCAAGGGTTCGAAAAAAAGGCAAGAAACTACTCCAAAGCATAGTTGTTACACTTCTGTTGACCTTTGTTACACTTATGGAATACGTTGTTATGATTCTGTTGCAACTGTTACGCTTCTAGAACACATTGTTACACCTCTGGAAAACATTTTTATGCTTCTTCTAGCCTGTGTTACACTTCCATAATACATTTTTACACTTCTGTAGTAATTGTTGCACTTCTGGAAAACAATGTTATGCTTCTGCTAGGGGTCTGTTCTGCATCCGGAAAGTGTTGAGATTAGGGTATTTTGGCTCCCAAACCACTCTAACAAGTTCAAGGCTCATTGGAATCAATTTTTAGAGCTCTTACAACAGTAAGTGAACTTCTCATACCCTCTGGTTGTCAATTTATCAAGCTTACTGTTGATTTTCATGATCACTTCATTCTCCATTATATTTTCACTTCTTCACATCATTGAAATATTCCAATGAACCAAACCCTAAACCTATCATCTAACCCTATCCTACACCTCCCACATACATCATACTACAATCCCCCACAATCCATACCCTTCCTAAGAACCATTTTTACCAAACCTTAATTTCTAGCCATTTTTCATTGGTTGAACTAGGAAATTCCTATGTTTCCCTCATTTGACCAACTTCATCACATCCATTTCAATTTATTTCACTCATATCATGGAGCCAAAATGAAATCATATCTCTTGAATTTTTTGCAAAATTTTCCTTGGCTTTAAAACACTTCATCTCACCCTCTAAGTCTACCCCATCCCTATACTATGTTTTTGTAAATTACACTACACATACCTGTAGAGCTATAAAAAGGGTCTCTTTCACCTCTAATTACCTCACATTAATATGTCAATCCGGGACCGTTTTGTTATTCCAAAGAGTGTCTCAGTCTGAGGCTATCACTTGTCAGAGTAATGCTAGTAGTACAATGTTTAAAAATACAAGAGTAAACGGATGCTTGTCTATAACTAAGTTACTTCGAAAGAATAAATCACACATTCAGAAAACTAGGCAGCTTATCAGTCAAGGGTTCGGCAGCGATAACCCATCCCTTTGGAAACTGATGGAAAGGAAATTAGAGCATAGACCACGGGTCTGGGAGCTAGACAGTGAATGCCAAAGCTCACTACAACCTTAGATCGTCTCTCACACCAAAACAACAAATGCGAGTAAATGGAACTACAGATAGCAAAATAGAACAGCAAATAAAGAATTGAACAGCAAATCTGGAATGGAACAGTAATTCTAAAATGGAACAGCAATCGAACAACTAAGTCTCACGAGTCGTAACCAAACTTAATATATTAACCCAAATGCACTCTTCGCAATCAAATAACAATCTTTCACTCTTAAGGCAAATCAAGCAAAACATACTAATGGAACAGCATTAACTATTGATAAATTATGGAACAGCACTAGTAAATCATATACGCACACAACATGCTGGAATAATAATCTGATCAATCTTAATCAACAGGGATATGACTGTGCTTCCAAATAGAACAGCATTATTTCTGAATCCAACAATTATGAAGAACACAACTTCATATGAATCTATGACACGAATGTTCAGTATAAAAGCTCTGTAACAGAACAATAAGAATATTCGGTTAAGACTAATAACATGCAATTAACTCTGAAAGGATCAATAACATAATGCAGAGTCAATACACGATTCTATCTGTAAAAACCTCAATGATTTAATCTTAACAGAGCGTGTAATATCAACTTATAAAACATATCAGATTACCAAATAACAACGATAAACAAACCACGCGGAAATCAAATCGTAGTGATACAGAAGCAAGTGTCCTCCGGGGCTGGGCCCTTAGCCTCCAAGGGTACACCGCCTTAAGTTAATCCAGACGCAGAAATGAGATAATCACCAAGCTTATATTAATGCATAAGACAAAAGTACAATGAACCAGTTCTCAACGAGACTCGATGATCAAAGTTGATTTTTAACAGAAAATTACATAAGAAGTATATCCCAAGCTAACAGTGTTGTCCCTTTATATAAAGGTGACGGCGGAGATGTCCAAGTAACAAGATAAATAAAGCAGCGATCCCTCAGGATCAAAGATCCTGAGGGATTCGCCAAACTGTTAATCCTTCATCTTTTCTTTTCTTCTCCGCCGAGCTGGTGTCTTCTCCTCCTTTTCTGGGTCGATTTGCTTTGATCTGCTTAGCCTTGTTTGCATTTGGTTCCCCTTCAAAGGGACATCAATTATCTCGTCTTTGTCCTTTCCTTTGGAACGGCAACTCCTCGTTTTCACCTTTTCCTGCACAGAAAAATAACAATCATCAGCGATTAAGTCTTGCATATCAACTCTCACATGTTTTGTTATAATTCTTTATTATTTTCCAAATTCATGATGCAAAAAGGTTTACAAATTCTACTAAAAATCCACTGAAATGATCATCAAAAGCATACCTTTTTAGTACTCCACACACCCCCCTGCTTACCTTGTTTCATGTCCTCATGAAAACATTGTAGTTGACATGCAAGGCAGTGAGAGAATAGGCTGGAGAAGGAATCTCATGCGGAGGCCTACAACCATGATGAGTGACTAGATAGTCAAAGAGCTGACCCGTTTGCCCCTCAGGCATCTCATACAGGGCTTGATATCCGGGTGCAGGGTGCCAAATAATTGGATTGCGAAATCTATATCCTAACCAGGATGGCCCTGCTTTCAAAATGCTCTCGCCATAGAGGTTCAAACGGTTGGCAGCTAATTCAAAATTCTCATACTTAAATGGTTCCCTGAGCTAGATGTTCCCATAGTTTCACTGTGGATTCTCAATGGAACAGCAACTGCTTGTGCTGTTTGAAACACAGAGAGGGTGATAATCGTAGGATTTCGAAAAAAACACAGAGTATGCAACAGAAAGGGAAAAAAACACAGAGTATGCAACAGAAATGGATTATGAACAGCAACTTGTGTAAAAATAGAAATGTCATGCCGTTAATCCATGCCATGCCGTCGTACACTATCTTTCCCGAATAGTGAGCTGACACGTAATTCAGGGAATAATGAGGTTAACCTCCCCCCCCCGCAATATGATAGGCTGTCCCAGTCGTCAAATAAAGGAGCAACACCCGATCTGTAACCGAGTCATAAAGGAACAGCGTATGAAATTATGCCATGTTTAGAAAGACAACGAATTACCGAAATCGAGGCGGAGAGTTGATCGCGTATTACGTAAGAGGCTGCTGTGTTATGATATGAGGCTAGTGGATAGGACGTCTGTCGTATTTGCCAAATCTCAAGTGGTCATGGTCACTTCCTTTGCCATGATTGGTGATAATAAATGTGCATGCGATGTATAAATTGGGAAATAATATATGATTAGTTCCTAGGATATAAGAAACAAAAGAGTATTAGTATCTTACCCATTGGTGTAACCAAGGTGACTTCAATACCATTAACAGTGCTCTGCTGCCGACAGGTGTCCATAACCTTGGCAGAGTTGTTTTTTTACCCTTGGAACCATGATCCTTTGTGTATACTTAGGAATGTTGTTATGTCAAAGTGTAGACCATTATGCTGGCTTGGTGACCAGTTAACCATAATGCCATTCACGAGGAAGGAGCGAAAAGTGGGCAGGCCGGCTCGTGATGAGACCTCCTATTCCAAGGTTCGATTATTTGATATACCTTTTGGACCATATCCCTGGTGTGGTGGCCATAGTGGGAATGCCACTTCACTTCCATCCTCATGATCATGGTAGGCTGGCTCTTGATGAGACCCCCTATCCTGCATTTGACATCTCACATATCATGTTCACATCTTTTTCATAGAGTACTTTTCCTTATTTATACACAAAGGGTGGTTCAACACTCCTTAAGAGTAGGAATGGTGGAAGAAGTCTTATCATCTCAATAGGAAGATATAAGCCCTTTGCTCTTATTCCTAAGTAATAATCAAAGAGGGTTAAAGGGATCAGCATGATAAAGATAACCAATCAGGGAAAAATTAGTAAAAAAATGACAACAAAAGATAAGAAATAAGTATGTCCTTCCTTTTGTCCTCTTACCAATGCAGAGCCTTATAAATATAGCGATTTATGATTTGCGGATTTCGGTATGTTGTGATTTTATATTCATTGCACAAGTACATAGATGTATCTTAAAGACTTGAAAGAATATGGGCAAGAAGCATCCTCAATTTAGATCAGCAAAAGGAATAAGCTGTTTCACAAGGAGAGCAAAAGTATGCTAGTGGTGTTCCTTTTGAAAAAGAAACAACGAAGGATGATAGATCGCAAAAATGAAAATGTTGTTCCTTTGAAAAAGGAACAGCAAAAATAAAAATACTATAAAAATACTCAAAATGTCGTTCCTTTGAAAAAGAAACAACAACAAAAAAAGAATGCTGTTTCTTTGAAAAAAAAGGAACATCAGCAACTAAAAATGCTGTTCCTTTGGAAAAGGAACAGCAAAAGACGGAAAAATGCCGTTCCTTTGGAAAAGGAACAACAAAAATCAAAATATGCTGCGCCTTTGGAAAAGGGACAGCAAACACATCGCAGTGCCGTTCCTTTTGAAAAAGGAACAGCAAAAATGACAAGAAAACATTTAATTCAAACATATGTACAAAAACGACTCAAAGAAAAGAAATTATGTACAAATTGTAAAAAGAAATGAATTCCTTAATGAATTACAGGTGAGGAAGATTTCTCTTCCTCTCCTAAAATCTCCATATCAGTGTCTCGGCGTAGCTGCTGGCAGAAGGATTCCTGAGTGAGTGGTTTGCGATAGAGACGAACTCGGTGGCCATTTACTTTGAATGCATATCCAGAACCGTCAATGGTAATTAGAGTAAGGGTTCCGTTGTCATGCACCTTCTAGATTTCGTATGGTCCCAACCATCGAGTCTGAAGTTTCCCACGGAAGTCCTGAAACCGAGAGTCATATAACAGAGCCCAGTCTCCCTCGTGGAAGACTTTGTTTTTGATGAGCGCATCATGCCATTTAGCTCGCTGCTGTTGAATCAATGCTGTATTTTTTAGTGCAGAGAGCCTAATTTCGTCCAATTCATTGATCTGCTATAGTCGATTGATTTGTGCCTCGTTTAGATCTAGGCCAACTTCCTGTGCTGTTTGTAATGTTTGGATTTCGAATTCTATGGGAAAAATGGGTTGTTTTCCAAACACTAATTGATAAGGTGAGTAACCGGTGGTGCTTCTCCATGTTGTTCTATAGGCCCAGAGTGCTTCAGGTAGTCGGGTAGCCCAATCACGCCTATGTGACGCAATGGTTTTCGTTAGGATTGATTCTATTATCTTATTGCTGCTTTCTACCTGCCCATTCGCCTGTGGGTGATATGGAGTAGTGATTTTATGCTGGACGTGATAATTGTTGAGTGTTGCAGCTAATCTATTCCCAGAAAATTGTGGTCCTCCATCCGTAATTATTTCCCTTGGAAGGCCATAATGTACAAATAGATGGAACAGGAACTGTATGACAGAGTCCTCTATGGCTCTTGGCAATGCTTCTGCCTCAACCCATTTGGTGACATTCTGTTGCCACCAAGATATATGTTTTCTGATTTGATGATGGGTTGATGGGTCCAACGAAATCAAGAGCCCATCGCTCGAATGGTTCAATGACTAACTGTGGTTTCAGAGGCATCTCATCAGCTTGACCAGGTCGTCATGCTCGCTGGCAGCTGTCACAGGCTTGGACAAATTTCTTTGCATCTTTGAAAATCGTAGGCCAGTAATATCCTGTCTGCAATACTTTATGTCCAGTTCTACGCTCAGCGAAGTGTCCACCACATGGTCCATCGTGACAGGCTTTTAGGATGTCAAAGATTTCATCTTCTCGAACACATCGCCTGATATGCATGTCTGCCCCTGTGTGAAACAAATAGCCCCCAATCCACGAGAATCGAGCACTCTTCTGAACAATCTGCTTGCGCTCATTAGGGGTTAAGTGTTTTGGTAGTTTACCTACTGCGAGGTAATTGGAAACATCAGCATACCAGGGTGTTTGAACGGAAACAACAAACAGGTGCTCGTCCGGAAATTGATCTTCAACTGCTGCTGCATCGATTGGTTTTGGTATCCTCGAAAGAAAATCGGCTACAGGGTTTTCTTTGCCAGGCCGATCCTTGATTGTGATATCGAATTCCTGCAATAAAATCAACCATCTAGTTACTCTGGCATTTTTGACAGGCTTATTTGCTAAATATTTTATGGCAGAATGGTCTGTATACAAGATAACAGGATAGCCTGTAATATAATGTCTAAACTTATTGACAGCATGTATTACGGCTAGGAATTCTTTTTCAGTAACAGTGTAATTTAATTCAGCAGGGGATAAATTTTTGCTGATGTAATAGATAGCATATGGTTTTTTATCCTCTTCCTGCCCAAGGACTGCGCCAATGGCTGTATCTGAGGCATCAAATGATATTTGGAACGGTAGGTCCCAATTTGGTCCTCGAAGGACTGGGGCTGTGGATACGAGCTTCTTTAAATCCTCGAAAGCACGGTCACATTTTTCTGTCCAAAGAAAATCAACGTTACCAGTTAGTGCATATAAAGGAGCAACAATGTGCGAATAATGTTCTATAAATCGTCTATAATAACCAGAAAATCCAAGAAAGCTGCGTACCTCTGTTTGAGTAGTAGGAGTGGGAATGAGCAAAAGTATTTGGATTTTAGCCGGGTCTACCTGAATGCCGGCTGCTGAAACATAATGTCCTAGGATAAGTCCTTCAGTCATCATCATGAAACATTTTTCGTGGCTTAAGCAAAGCCTGGTAGTAATGCAGCGTTGTAGGACTTTTTCTAGAGTATCTAGTGCTGGATCAAAATCATCTCCATATGGTGTAAAGTCATCCATGTAAACTTCAAGTCCATCATTTATTAAATCTGCAAAAATGCTAAGGATAGCCCTTTGGAATGTGGTAGGAGCATTACATAGTCCAAAAGGTAGAACTCGATAGGAAAATGTTCCCCAAGGACAAGTAAAAGTAGTTTTATCTTGGTCTTCGGGGGCAATCTGAATCTGATTGTATCCACTGAAGCCATCCAGGAAAGAAAAGAATTTCTTTCTTGCTAAAGTATCTAATACTTGGTCTATGAATGGGAGAGGAAAATGATCTTTCTGTGTTGCCTTATTTAGTTCCCTATAATCCACACAGATTCTCCATTTTCCATTCTTTTTTGGTACCACCACAAGCGGAGAGACCCATTTACTATCATAAATAGGATAGATAAAATTGACATCTAAAAGTTTCTGAAGTTCAGCTTTGACCACATCCTTTAGATGGGGATTAAGTCTCCTTTGCGGCTGACGAACAGGTCTGGCATATTTTTCTATATAAATGTGGTGTGTACATAATTGGGGATCGATTCCTTTCATATCAGGGTAATCCCATGCAAATGCTTCTTGATATTTTGTTAACAAATGGATGAGCTTTGTTTCTTGTTCAGGCGTGAGATTGGCATTGATGTTTAAAGTTTTCCCGGTGCAATTTCCACAGTTTTACTATTTGCAACAGAAGTAACAGGTATCGTTTGGTCATGCGTATCTTTCAGAGGATCTTCCTCCAATTCATTATCAAACGCTACTTCTATCATGTGACACGGTGTGCGAGATTCAGTTTGACTAATGAAATTATTAATGGCATCATCTTCTGTTTGGTCTTTAAAATCAAGTGCCTCTTGTATAGTTAATGGAGATCTGATGTTATCAGTAAGGTATGATACAGGGTGCTTATTAGTTTTGATTATTGTGACACTTGGCTGCGATGGAGGATATAGAACTAAATTTTTGCTATTCGGTCCTCTGGTTATGGTCATATTTCCCTGCCGGCAGCCAATGTAGGCATCGGCAGTGGTAAGCCAAGGTCTACCTAAAATTAGCGGGTGTCCATCAAGTCGGGTTTTTGGATTAATTATCAGGAAATCGGTTGGATACTCCCAGGAATCTACAGAGACCATGACATCATGTAGAGTACCCTCTGGTCTAACCACAGATCGGTCAGCTAATTCTAACAAAGTAGAGGTGGGTTCTACAGATGTAATGTCGAGCTTTTGGCAAGTAGTGGTTGTTAAAATATTAATTGCAGCTCCTAGATCAACTAAGGCATTAGACAGGGTCTGACCATAAATTTGAACAGTTATAATTGGATTTCCTGGGTCTTCATATTTAATGGGTGTTTCTTTCCCAGATAATAAGTCACATAAAGTACCGACTACTTGGACTCTTGGATTATTTGTTATATTCCTCCTTGGTTTCTTTATGCACAACTCTTTGATAGTTTTTGCGTATATAGGAATGTCTTGAATGGCTTGGAGGAATGGGATTTTTATGTACAGATTTTGTAATTCTCCCAAAATGTCAAAGTCAGGATATTGTATGGGTCGAGGTATGACTAATCGTTCTGGGAACGGAGGAGAGGATGTAGTTGCTTGATTATGAGTCTGCTGCTTATTTACATCCTCTTGTTGCAACTGATGTTCTCTTGGTAACTGATCTTCAATATGAACTGTTTTATCTCCCTCAGTTTCAATTATACGTCCAGATCTTAACTGAAGATCATTGCACTCCCTCGGGTCGGGTCCTATTTCTGGTGATTCTATGATTTGGATAGATTGGACCGGTCTGTTATTTGGATTGGGATTGGGTTGGGCTGGGAGTTGCGGTCTCAGGTTAGACTGGGGATTTTGTTGTAAGGCTGGCAGAGTAGGTTGAGGGAGCGGAATAGTTCCAGCTGGCTGGTGCATCGGTCTTTGCTAGCTTGTCTGCCAGGGTGAACTTTGTGAAGTAGGGGGAGTCCATTGTGAAGGATATGGGTCATTTTGCCAATATGGTGGAGTGTAAGGGAAATTCGGCCAACCAGATTGGCTTGTTTGATTCAGCCATGGGTTTGAAGAAGGAAACGATTGTGGTGACCAGTTTGAAAATGGGGATTGAGATTGATTTTTCCACATACTATATTGTTGAGCATTATACTGTGGAAGTTGAAAAGAAAAGGTTGAGTCTGGAAACATACCATATTGTCTCGGCTGCCACTGGCGACGCTGGTTGATCAAGTACACCGATTCTGGTTCTTCTTCCGCTTCCTTATATACCGCTTTCAATCCAGGAAGTGAGGGGCAGCTCTCCGTAAGGTGATATTTTGTACATATGGCGCATGTTTGGACTGTATCCAGTGGACATTCCTTGTGGCTATGTTTTTTTCTGCATCGGGGGCAGAAGATCGCCAAATTCTGTTCTGCCTCCATCTGCTTCTGTTTAGCCTGCACAATATCAAGTTGTGTAGTTAGTGTCCCCAGAATATCAGTTTTGAAATTTTCTAAAAAATTTCCAATTTCTGCACGTGTTACTCCTTCTGTTGATACTTTGTTATCTCTTGCAAACCGATCATATTTTGTCGGTTTTATTCTTGTGCTGCCTCTCGAACTCCTGATACATAAATCAATGATGTTAGCAAAATTCTCTTGATAAATATCCCCTTTTCCCATGATGTTTAATGTTTCAATCCATTATTCCTTCATGCCCCTTATTAATGCAGTTTTTAACACATTATCAGGTAAAGGTAGCGATGCATAAGGATATCTTTGTAGATTGTACTGAAAACGTTCCACATACTCCTCCAATGTTTCATTCGGTCTGGCTGTCATTTGGAATATTTCGTCTTTTAATTCTCTAGATCTACAATAATCCTGATATTTTTTTAAGAAGGATTCTTTCATTTGATCCCAATTGTTGATAACCCCGCCACCTAGTCCCATAAACCATCTTAAAGCAACCCCTTTTAATGTAGAGGGAAATAATTTCAATTTCTGGGGATCGGTGGTGTAATCATACCCCCTGCATAACACATCGAATTCGAATAAAAATACATCCGGATCTTCTGATGTGAGACCGTGAAATGTAGGGATATGCTGAAGAGGGATAGCTTTCATGGGTGCATTTGCTGCAGAATCCACTATAGGATATTGTAATGTAGAGGTTTGAGCATTTGGCTGGTTCTGAGCCATGGGATCGAATATATGCCAATAACCTTCCGGGATATCTAGGAGGGTATTCCTAGGTTGAGAGGGAATGGTTTTGACAGGGATAGTTTTAATAGCACTTCCCTTATCTGGAATAATGAGAATACCTGATGTCTGAGGAGATTGGATTCCTTCAACAATGATTTTCGTAGCACTCCCCTTATCTAGGCTATTTAATGGCTGATTTGTTCCAATAGGAGATTTTGGTTCCTTGGTTTCCCCTGTTTCTCCTTCTCCTTCACAAAAGTTGCTGGAATTCCCTTCCTGCAATAGTTATGGAGTAGAATTTTCAATTTCTTGAAAGTCCTGCTCTTCAGTTTGACTATGCACCTCAGCAAAGGCTACAGATGGTGATCCTGTGGCCTGAAGGGAACTAGTAGGATGTTTAGAAATGATTTTCCTGGGGCCTACTGATGGCTGAGATTCTGTTTTCTTATAGATTTCGTCTATGAAGGTCGTTCGGCCAAGGGTCACCGGCCCCTTAGCTTTTTTAGGCTTGGATGGAGGTTTGATATTCTTTTCTGGTCTTTTCTGCTTAGTCATGCACTCAAATGAACTACTAAATTCTATTCAAACAAAGCAAAAACAAATCTGTTAGGAAAGCGGACAGTGGAGCAGGGCTTTTACATGCTCCGCACGTAGGTTCTTACCTTCCGTTTTTAAGATCCAACTCTTCCCTAGCAGGTTCGTACACTACGCTGAAAAAGACAAATGGCTACACTCTTTCCCCGGCAACGGCGCCAAAATGTAGAGCTATAAAAAGGGTCTCTTTCACCTCTAATTACCTCACATTAATATGTCAATCCGGGAGCGTTTTGTTATTCCAAAGAGTGTCTCAGTCTGAGGCTATCACTTTTCAGAGTAATGCTAGTAGTACATTGTTTAAAAATACAAGAGTAAACGGATGCTTGTCTATAACTAAGTTACTTCGAAAGAATAAATCACACATTCAGAAAACTAGGCAGCTTATCAGTCAAGGGTTCGGCAGCGATAACCCATCCCTTTGGAAACTGATGGAAAGGAAATTAGAGCATAGACCATGGGTCTAGGAGCTAGACAGTGAATGCCGAAGCTCACTACAGCCTTAGATCGTCTCTCACACCAAAACAACAAATGCGAGTAAATGGAATGGCAGATAGCAAAATGGAACAACAAATAAAGAATTGAACAGTAAATATGGAATGGAATGGAGCAACAATCGAAAAACTAAGTCTCGCGAGTCGTAGCCAAACTTAATCTATTAACCCAAATGCACTCTTCGCAATCAAATAATAATCTTTCACTCTTAAGGAAAATCAAGCAGAACACACTAATGGAACAGCACTAACTATTGATAAATTCTGGAACAGCACTAGTAAATCATATACGCACACAACACGCTGGAATAGTAATCTGATCAATCTTAATTAACAGGGATACGACTATGCTTCCAAATAGAAAAACATTATTTCTGAATCCAACAATCATGAAGAACACAACTTCATATGAATCTATGACATGAATGTTCAGTACAAAAGCTCTGTAACAGAACAGTAAGAATATTCGGTTAAGACTAATAACATGCAATCAACTCTAAAAGGATCAGTAACATAATGCAGAGTCAATACACAATTCTATCTGTAAAAACCTTAATGATTTAATCTTAACAGAGCATGTAATAGCAACTTATAAAGCATATCAGATTACCGAATAACAACGATAAGCAAACCATGCAGAAATCAAATCGTAGTGATACAGAAGCAAGTGTCCTCCGGGGCCGGGCCCTTAGCCTCCAAGGATACACTGCCTTAAGTTAATACAGACGCAGAAATGAGATAATCACCAAGCTTATATTAATGCATAAGACAAAAGTACAATGAACCAGTTCTCAACGAGACTCGATGATCAAAGTTGATTTTTAACAGAAAATTACATAAGAAGTATCTCCTCAAGCTAACAGTGTTGTCCCTTTATATAAAGGTGATGGCGGAGATGTCCAAGTAACAAGATAAATAAAGCAGCGATCCCTCAGGATCAAAGATCCTGAGGGATTCGCCAAACTGTTAATCTTTCATCTTTCCTTTTCTTCTCCGTCGAGCTGGTGTCTTCTCCTCCTTTTCCGGGCCGATTTGCTTTGATCTGCTTAGCCTTGTTTGCATTCGGTTCCCCTTCAAAGGGACAGGAGTTATCTCGTCTTTATCCTTTCCTTTGGAACAGCAACTCCTCGTTTTCACCTTTTCCTGCACAGAAAAATAACAATTATCAGCGGTTAAGTCTTGCATATCAACTCTCATATGTTTTGTTATAATTCTTTATCATTTTCCAAATTCATGATGCAAAAAGGTTTACAAATTCTACTAAAAAGCCGCTAAAATGATCATCAAAAGCATACCTTTTTAGTACTCCACAATACCCATTCCATCTACACACTAGGTTTTCACCCTTTCACTGATAGACAAGATGGAGAGTGAGAAGAAAAAACTCAAGGGATGGTGCCACATCAAATTAGAACCCTACACCATGCAAGAAATCAATGCTTCACCCTTGGCCAAAAGATGTTTTGAGAGGACTAGATGTTTTAGGTTATCTGAGAATATTATGGAGGGAGGATATAATATTCAACTTACAATCTTATTTTCCTCTAATCTCAACATGGGAAAGGTCATCATTGCAAGTGTGGAGTTTAACCTATCAGCAAATGTGATTTCTTCAACAATAAGTACATGGACATGGACATAGACCTTGAAGATTACAAACAATTTCTCAAACATGATGCTAGAGAGAAACCAAAGTAACTCTTCCCTTTTATACACCTCCTTAACAAATATTCTCCTTTGATGAAGTCAATAATGAATTATTTCACATTTAAAGGGAGATTTTCAAGGTTGTATAGGTACCATATCAGGATTTCGATGCATTTCACCTCTACCAAATCACTTGACTTGCCACATTACTTGTACAAAATTTTGATTAAAATGATTGAGAAGGTTCAGAGAAGAAAACAAGATCATTAACCAAGTATTTTTCACCATGGTCTAGTCAAACTCATTGTGTTGCATTAACTTTCATCTATCACTAGCCCTTCAATCATGCAACACACCATCACCATCACTGTCAGCATAGCCAATGATTTGGGTCTTTATAAGTCGAGATAGCCTCCTATTTCCTTGACTCCTTGCACAACCTAAATATTTTTTGTAATCCCATTGCATAACTTGGGTGAGATCTCACATGCTTGTATGTGTTTCCAATTCTAGTATCCATGGTGGTTTTGTTGGAAAAATCTTGAACACTAGGTACTTTTCTCCTCTAGCGCCAACATATATAGTCATTAATGGGTTTACCATTGGTATTTTATGGGCCCAAGGTTTTTTTAACCCATTTTTTTTCTCTTTGTGTTGAAAATATAAAAAGTGTACTTACACTTGACACTATTACTGAAGAAAGTGAAATAGAGGAGAAAACTCTCATGGATCAAGATGAAACACCTTTGCACCAACATAGTGAACCAGTGCCATTGGAGGTTGAGGTAGTAGAGCAGGTTGAGATAAAATTAGCTGAGGATATCATTAGGGAGAAGGATGACGAAATAGAAGAGTTGAGGGAGATCTTTTCCATTGCTAATTCTCAAATCAATTTCCTACAACAAGAGAATTTACAATTAAAGGTGAAGCAGCTAATACAAAAAAAGCTTAAGCCAAACCTAGATGTAGATAAAGGTAAAGGTAAGTAGATCATATATGTTGATCAATTTTAGGACATGGAGATGGAACCACAACCAATAAGGCCAAAGACAAGAGGCCTAAAAATTATGCTAGAGCTAGAAAGACAGTCATCTCATCCACCTGAAGAGTTGACCTTTGATGAGGTAATAGCTATGGAGATCAATCAAGATAGAGAACTCTGGTTGGGAAGGGTAAATGAACATTTGGAGAAGCTATTGAAGAGAGCTAAGAGAGACAAAAACCTCCAAAGCCACATGGAAAATCACTATCGCACCAGGAACATAATTTCACAAATAAGGCTAAAACAGCTAAAGAAAAGGCTAAAAGAAACTCAAATGAAGCTTAAAGAAAAGGATAGCTTAGAATTGCTGGTTGAAGATTCCTTGGTTATTTATCCCATCACTCATAGGTGTTACAAAATTGATTTTGAGAATATTTTAAGAATTTTGGTATTTTTTGTGATTTTTGCACAAATCTGGAAATTCCCTCCTCACAGAAGCATAACAAGATTTTGTTACGCTTGCTTTAGGGGCATAGAAATAATTATTTTCTTATATGTTTTGATGGATATTTATGATTACATCACATATCAGGAACACTTTTTGCATGAGAAGCTTTAATTTTGCAGAAAAGGCCAAAAAAATACTCATTTTCTATTCTTCTGCCACATTTTTGGAGGCCTTGTTACACTTCTGGAGTAACCTTGGGAGAATGAACGTTTGGAGGTCCTCTAATGGGTAATTTTACAAAATTCAATATGTTTTTGAAACTAGACACATAGGGCTAATTGAAATATCTTTTAGAATTGGATTTGTACTCCTAAAAGTTCCTCAAAATTGGTTGCAAACTTATGTTATGCTTCTGTAAAATTCTATTATGATTCTGTCAAAAATTGTTACACATCTACATAGGATTCCTTAGGACACTTGTCAAGCTCATAAAATGTTATAATTTCTAGGTTTTTCTGTCTTGTGAGTTGGAATTAGAGTAATTTAGTTGGATTTTACCTCCTATCATGAGGGAACATGTAATTTAATGTGGGGGACACACACTCCTATTTCATATCTGAAATTTAGGGAATGGTTTCTAATGTCCCTAGAATCTAGGAAATGACTCATCTGATGTATTTATGATGAATTTTTGATGGGATTTCGACCCTATGAGGTGTCATGGTTCATAGTTTCTATAATTAGACTCTCTTTAATCTTTTTTTGTGTTGAATAGTCTTATTTTATAGTGGAGATATTGTACAAATTTTTTGAATGAAATCAAAGACAGTCTTGCAGAACTTTTGTTGAGAATATTGTGGTATGCATTGGAGCATTTTCCATTTATATATATTTTTATCTATCCATTTTTAATGATATATTTTCCTCTTTCAAATGCTTTCTTCCATGCGTTTATCTTGTAAGTTTATAAGCAGAAATCATGTTTTTTCATGCTTTGTTTTATACAAGGTTTACATGATATGTATATGTTCTTCTAAATGAATGAATTCACCTCAGTTCTCATTTGAAATTTCTATCACTTCATCCTATGCTAAATTACCAATTAAACATTCTTTCAAGATAACTATCTAGCCTCACACATTCTCTGCAAATTGAACTTGGAATTCAGACATAAAAACCCTAGACCTAGCCTTCTCACTAACATTCCTATCAAGCACTTAAAACATCAAAACAAAATATTATTTACTGAGCTTACATACCTAGCCTAAGATCAATAGATATTCATTCATTCCATTTACTACAAAGTGAAAACGAGAGAGCCCTCTCTGGTCTTGGTAGGGTTAGCTACCTGACCTAAAGTGTGGTATGTGGTTACCTTCCTTCAATCCCACCCTTAGCCTTAGGGGAAGTGATCACATTTGTGGTGTTGTTGTCAGGGAGTGATTGCAAGACTTTCCCTGGGACTATTTATTTATTCCCATGAAGGTTAGGCTTGTGGATTTCAAGCTCTAGAATTTGAAATATGATGACTTCTTAAATTTGAACCAAAGTTCAAAATTCTTATCTAAGCTGGGTCCTAAAAGACATACTAGGTCAAATATATACACAAATCCCTCACCAATTATAAATGACTCTGAGAGTCTTTTAAGAAAGCATAAAACCAAGTCTCGGAAAGTTGGAAGGGCTACTCCTCCATTTTTCAAATCAAATTCCTTCCCTACGAGATTTGCTTCAGAATATTTGTTCTATAATTCAGAATTTGAATTATCTTTGTTTAGGTCTAAGTCTGAAACATTTCTTTGAAAATATATCTTTGATCCTATTGATTTTTATACCTTTGCGCCATTTTCTAAGTCTTTTTATTCCGAATTTGATAGTGAAATATGGTATAATTTCTACAAACTTAAAGGGTTGGTGGATAAGTTTCAAGAAAATTCAGAAAGATCTTATTTCCAATATCAACACTAGGATTTTACTTCACCACCTTTCATTACAACTTCTCATACTGCTAGATCATCATCTCTTCCTTTCATTCCATCATTACCTCTGCAAGTTTTCATTCCATCAACACCTCCACCACCCCCTCCATTAATCATGGCCAAATTCGCTCCACTAATTTTACCCCAATAACTCACTGCATTACGTCATAATTATGGTCAAAGGTTTCCCCTTTTTTATGGAACATCAAAGGTCACTGCTTATCAACACATTGTCAAAGTGGTTTATTTCATATATCTTGAATATATTGATAATGACGATGCCAATATGTGTATCCTTGCACAGAGTTTCTGAGAAGTGGTTAAGAAATGGTTCCACTCTCTCACATCTCGTTAAGTAGGTAATTCACTATAGCTAATTTACTTTTTTATGGAGAAATAGGAAGAGAAGAAGAATCCATTGCAGATTCTAGCTAAGTATAACACCTTGAAAAGGAATCCCAATGAGTTTGTCCAAGACGTTACAGTTAGATTCAATAAAATCTATGATTCAATTCCTGAGAATATTAAGCCTCCTCCAGGCCTTTCTTTACTTCACTATCCTGATGGTTTCGATCCCGACATGGATTATTAGCTAATGGAAAGAAACCCATAAACTCTTGAAGAAATGAAGAGAAATGTTTGGTCTCAATCTAGTCTCCTAAACTGAGCTCATTTAATTGTCAACCAGGATTTGTAAACTGCTGAAGTGAAGTGTACTGTATGTACCTAGGTTCCTATTTCCTAATGCATTGTATGTAGTGTTTTGTGATTTTTTTGGTCTTTTGTGATGATTTATGATGTTTTTGGTCTTTTGGTGGTTTTATGTTTATAAGGGAAAATGCCTAGAAAGCTAATGGAAAGGAGTTGGTGATTAAAAACAGAGTTAAGCCTAATTGATGGATAATAAATGACAAATGCAATTGGAAACACTGAAGCAGGATCAAATCTAAACTATGACTAAGTAAAAGCAAAGCTTGATAATGACTTTTAAGCAAATGATTCAAAACACAAACTAAACTTGAGAAATGATCACTAAGTATGCAAATCCTCTAACTAATCAGTTAAACAACTAACTTACAATGATGCAACATTTTTGTCCTTGATTAGAGATTTGAAACATATTTAGAGGAAAACATTGTTATCATCATAAGATCTTCTATTCTAGAACTAGTTCCTATCTCTATTCTGCAATTTAATTGAATGTCACAAAACCTTTACTCAAAAGTTATTGATTTCTTTCCAAAGTAGTCTTTTTGAGGAAGAGCTCTATTTATGAAATGATGAGGAAATTGCAGAGGTACTTCAGGCCTTAAAATGATGTTGTCTTCTGTTCATATGGTTATAGATCAATTATGGATTTTAGAACAAGAAGAAGTTTGTGAATAATGAAGGCTGTTTTGTTAATCCTAACAACTGAAGTAATCTATTGTGCAATGGATGACAATCTGAATATGAAGTGCAAGTGTAATGAGTTAATCTAAAAATGAACTTAAGATGCCACTAATATAGAACAATGCTGAACTACAAGTCATCATCAAACTCAAAACAAAGTAGCTGAACATGAGTTAAATGCAATTAAACTCCGGAGTATCCTAACTATGCTATCATGCATTATTCTATGAAATTACACAATCTGTTTGTCCATCATTAGTGATATTTTGGAAGAGTTCCTTCTTTTGGAAGAGGTCTTAGAACAATTCTGACTGTGTAATTGAATGCAAATGCAAGAAAAAAGACTGAAAGCACTATCCATATCCTACTCGTCATTATGATGTTTTGGGCAAGCGTTTAAGAGCAAGAACAGAGATGATACTTAGTGCAAACACACAACTAAATCATTCATTATCACGGTCATGTCTTGAACTTCTTAAGAATTTCTTGGAAGAGTTTCTTCTTGTGGAAGAATGATTAGAACAAGTATAACTGTGATAGTGAACAACAAAAATTACAACTAAATCCTACAGTACTATAGCCATTTTCCATTCATCATTATAATCTTTTGGAAGAATTTCTTCTTGTGGAAGAGTTAGAATGAATATAACTACAATAGCTAATTAAAAACAACTATGAATTCAACTCCTAATCCTACAATACTATAGTCATTTCCCATTCATCATTATAGTCTTTTGGAAGAGCTTCTTCTTGTGGAAGAGTTAGAATGAGTACAACTACAGTAGTTAATTAAAACAACTATTAATTCAAATTCAAAACATAAAGGCAGCTAGAAGACTTATCTAATTTACGCAAAATAAATCCGTGCAAGAGGCAGGGGCCCTCTACCACCTGACGGAATTCAACTCCAAATCAAATCACGCTTTCAAAACAACACTGTCTGCTTCATTAAAGATGAAAGAACTTGAACATAACACTCTGCGTCTTCAGAAATGTAGCACAGAGTCTAAAAAAAATCTAGCATCAAATCTAACATAAAATCTAACCTAGCTCTCGGTTTCCCAAGTGTTTATATAACAAATGTAAATAACAAGATTTGCAACAATTCAGGAACACTGTCTATCCTTATCGGAATCACATTAGGACTCTTTGAAGTGGCTGCGTGAAGAGGAAAAAAGACATCTGGACTGAGACAGTCCTAATAGAAGTCTGCTTTCCTAAATGTGTTCCCATGTTCCAAAACCGTACCCAGAATTCGTTTCTTCCTCCATGATGAGCAACGAACCATGTAGACATGAGGTGGATTATGCCCATATGCGGTTTTTCTTAAGAGGCCACCTGGAACATACTCAAACGTGAAGGCAGCTGCAGAATCGCTGGTTAGCTACGGAATGTCTGCATTTTGCAGCTAGTTCCGGTCAAAATGCTTTACAATGGCAAAAATCACAAAACTTAGCAAGTCAGTCATGTAAATCATTCTAGAAGTAATTTTAACTATATTCATTGATCAATTGGGTCTAGGATGGGAATAGACAAAGGAAAATGAGGTAAAATGGAATGAAAGAAAGCACAATTTTGAGGCTCAACATACCCCCACTGCTATCTCTTTGCATGTCCTCATGCAATTTATCCTATGAACTCAGAGGCTTCTGCAAAGAAATCTAATCCTCTTCTTATCCTTTGTCTGGAAGCTAGAGATCTTCTGGGTTTTCTGATAACAAGTTTGAACCTTAGGTTGGTGAGTGCCCTGATTAGCTCTTTGTTCCTTGTCTTCAACTTCTCATTGGTCTTCTCCACTTTGTCTATATGCAGGGATAAGGTTGAGTTCATATCAGTTTTGAGCTTGACTTGATCCTTGAGAATTTCATTCTCATTTTTGATGTGTCTATTCAATAATTCCAACTCATACCTATCCCTTCTTAATATATCTATTTCAGACAGTGGAGGACTGGGGGTTCTCTCTCTGCTTTCTGAAGCTCTCCTCTCCAAAGTTTCCACATAGTCATAAATTTCTTGTTGAGAAGGGTCAATTTCAGGGGTTTCTTCATAAAAATCCTCTTCAATATCTTCTTCCATGGAGTTTTCCTCATATTCTATATCAATCACCCTTGTTTGTTTGATTTGAGTTTTCTTTAGTTTTCCCTTTAATCTGTGGCTTCTTCTTGGCTGAGAGGATCCCTCTCCTTTCTCTGTGGCAGATTTCTTAATTACCTTTTCTTTCTTAAGTTGCCTCTTGATTTGGGTCAACTTCTCTAAAATGATTTCCTCACTGCTCTCTTGGACTGTTTTGTCAATTTCAACTTTTGAAGCCCTCCATTTCCTACTTCTCTTTGTAGGCTGTGGTTCCGGTGAGGGTTCTTTTGGCTCTTCAAAATGATTTGTTATCAAGAAATCGTCCCATGTATCATTTGTTTTAGCTAGATGATGTTCAATCAAAATTTTGACCAAACCATGATGATATAGGGTTGTCTCTAAAAATTGAACCCTTCTTTGAACACAGGAAGCCATCTTCTTCAGACTTTGAAGCAAGAAATATGGTAGGTTTAAGTCTTCCCCCAGAAAATGCATTATCAGTCTAATGTGATAGACATAAAATGTTCCATATCTACCCTCACATGTAATAAATTTTTGCAGAAGAAGTAGTATGTTTCTCCATTTATTTTTCAATGCAGAACTGGGAATTCCTTTCTTAAATACAGTAACATCCATACCTGGTGATTTTTAAAATTTGTTTCCAGGATTCATTGTGGAATTCTCTGTTTTTGAACCATCTCTCTCCAGTTCTAAGCAAACCTGTAGCCTCTACAATGAAAACTTCAGTGACAGTAAATTTGACATCTCCCACTTCAACTTCGGTTCCTTGAAATGATCTTTCAAATGTTTTAGTGACTTCCTTGTGGAAGCCATTAAATTTCTGCAAAAATTGAAGCCATCCTATTTGTTGTAACATTTCTTTGCATTGAGGGTAGCCTTCTAAATATTTTGAACCCACTGGTTCAGTTCTTACAATGAAACCCATGATTGCTTCTTCAGTATTCAAATTAACACTCTTCTACCCACAAAAACAATGACTTTCACCTTCGAATTGAAATGGCTTCAAGTTCTGAATGGAAATGGTTTCAAACTTTGGAATGACATACCTCTGATTGATAGTGGCAACAGTTTCAAAACTTCGGGCTGATATGCCTCTGTTTGACAATGACAACTGGCTTCAACTTCTTCACTGCAATACCTCTGGCTCTTGGTAGCAAATGGTTTCAAATTCAACACTGCAACACCTCTATCTCTTAGTGACAAAAGACTTCAAACTCCACGCTGCTACACTTCTGTGTTTATAGTGAAAATGCTCAATCTCTGCCCACAGTGATACTTTGTCTGCCCACGGAATCAAATGACTTCAAATTCTCACGCTGCTATACCTCTGAATTTACCCTTTTTCTCTGCTCTGAGTTTACAATGATCAATGCTATTCAAACTGATATCCTTTGGCTCTGCTCTCGGTGATAATAATATCTCTGTCTACGGAATGAAATGCTGGCTACAGAATGGAGTGATGGCAGTGGTCATGGAATGAAGTAGTGGAGTGAGGTGGAGGGAATGAATTAATGATTGAAGAGACGGCGGAGATTTTTACGACGGCAGAGGGAATCATCATTGAATGATTTGGTTAAGAGACGTGAAGAATTCAAATACCTCGATCATTTTAACCGCTTAAATGATATCGGGCATGAAATTTGAAATGGGAGATTTTAATCCAAAGTCTGTGGAGGGTTTATTGGTCTTGATCAATAAAAATAATTAAAACAACCTTTTCGAACAATCCATAACTAAAAATATGCTAAACTTTTATGAAATGCCATTATAATTTAAACTTGTTACCTCTGCCCTTCATTTGATTTTTGTAGTCTTTGTCTTCTTGTTCACCTTTGGAAGAGTCTTCATAATTTTCTTGATGCTTTTGATTCATGGATACACTAGGTCACTTTGTTGCAATCCTAATGTCTGCTGATTGATGCCTTCAGGGTTTGTAGCTGCGAAAAGACTGTCTGGCTGCAGAAAGGCTGATCAGCTGCAGAATGTCTACTGAGCTGCAGAATGTTCCTGTAGAGCATTTTAATCATGAAAATGGAGTGTTTTTGGAATATGGGTGAAATGTTATATGATATGAATGAAGATGGATGATGGATTATGATATGTATGAAGTGGATGATGAAATGGAATGGATTAAGTTTATGAAATGGAGTGAAAGAACATAAGAACTGTACTGCAATTCATGACATGTTTTATTCACTTATAGCAAGACATCAAATTTTGTATTTTGACATGAAAATGAAATGGATGGAGGATGGAATGAGATGAATGATATGTGAAATGAAGTGAAATATGAATAATGGAATGAAATGGAGTATGGATGAAAAAGGGAATGGAGTAAAATGAAATGAGATGGATCATAAGCACTATGGATCTAAACTTATGATTTTTTTTTGTAACAGCTGCTTGTAAAAACAAAAATGGGAAAAGTTAGAGTGTCAGAGAGACTCTGATTTTCACCCTATCTTTTCTGTATAAACATGCCAATCAATGATTGGTTTTCATGTTTATACCTTTTTTTTTTTTTTCACAAGAGAAATGCTTCAGAAAATTTAATCAAGTTGACGAAGAAGAGAGACTCTTCTTCATTAACTTCACATCATTTCTTTCTTGGAACTTCTTGACAAACTCTTCTCTTGAGAGTGGCTTGTGGTATAGCTTCAGTCTATGACCATTCACAAGAAAAGTGACCTCTTCTTCATCTATAGTTCTGATTTTTATTGCCCCATTATCAAAAATTCGAACAATTTCATATGGCCCAAGCCAATGTGTCTGAAATTTCCCTTGAAAATCCTTGAATTTTGAATCAAACAAGAGAGCCCAGTCACCCTCTTTGAATTTCTTTTCTTTGATGTACTTGTCATGCCATCTAGCCCTTTTCTGTTGGACTAGACTTGTTTTCTGAACTGCATCTTGTCTAATCTCATCCAATTCATTAATTTGCTCCAGTCTATGCTTCTGTGCCTCCGTTAAATCAAGTCCTAGCTGAACTGCCATCTTGAAGGTTTGAATTTGGAACTCTATGGGAAACAAAACTTGCTTTCCATAAACAAGCTCATAAGGAGTATGGCCTATTGTGTTTCTCCATGTAGTTCTATAGGCCCACAAGGCTTCAAGAAGCCTATCTACCCAATCTCTTCTATGTAAATGAACAGTCTTTGTTAGGATTCCTTCAATGACTTTATTAGTAGATTCCACTTGACCATTTGCTTGTGGATGATAAGGAGTAGTTTTTCTATGTCTGATTTTGTACTTCTCCATCATTTGCTCCACTAGCCTTGATGTAAATTGAGCTCCTTGATCTGTAACAATTTCCTTGGGACACCAAAACGAGTAAAAATATCCTCAAAAAGAAAAGTAACTACAGATGATTCATTAGCAACAAGTAATGGTTTAGCTTCTACCCATTTAGTAACATAATCAGTGAAAACTAATATATATTTCTTTTGTCTTGATGGAGGACTAATAGGTCCTACAAAATCCAAAGCCCATTTTTCAAAAGGTTTAATGTGTACCTGAGGTTGTAATGGCATCTCACCTGAAGGAGAAGGTTTCCCTACCCTTTGGCAACTGTCACACCTTTTGACATACTCCTTTGCATCTTTAAACAAAGATGGCCAATAATATCCTAAATTAAGGATCTTATAGGCTGTCCTCTTATCTGCAAAGTGTCCGCCACAAGGTTCATCATGACATGCCTTGAGAATTTCAGGCATCTCATCTTCACGAACACACCTTCTAATGATCAAATCTGGACCTGTCTTGTACAACTCATTAGCGACCCATGAATATCTTGCACTATCATTAATGATTTTTCTTTTATTTCTTGCATTCATAATTGAAGTAAATTTTCTTGAAACTAAATAATTGGCAATATCAGCAAACCATGGAGTTTGAGTAGAGATTGCAAAAAGATATTCATCAGGAAATTGATCTTCAACCGGAGTGTCATCTTTGATATTTTGGATTCTAGATAGGAAATCAGCCACTGTGTTTTGTTTTCCAGGCCTATCTAGAATAGTAATGTTGAATTCTTAAAATAGTAACAACCATCTTATAACTCTGCCATTAGTGATTGATTTGTTCATTAAGTATCTAATGGCAGAATGATCAGTGTGAACAAAAGTTTCATAGCCTATTATATAGTGTCTAAATTTGTTTATGGCATGAACAACAGCTAAAAACTCTTTTTCAGTTACAGTATAGTTTAACTCTGCAGGAGTCAAATTTTTACTGGTATAATAGATGGCATAAGGAATCAAATCTTTTTGTCCCAATACTGCTCCTAGAGTTGTATCGGAAGCATCTGTCGAGATATGAAAAGGTAACTTCCAGTTAGGTCCCCTTAATATAGGTGCTTCAGAAATTTTGGTTTTCAGGGTTTCAAAAGCTAACTGGAAATCAGAAGTCCACTTGAATTCACAATCTTTGGTCAGTAATTTGAAGAGTGGAGATGCTATTTTGGTAAAGTTTTCTATAAATCTTCGATAATACCCTGTAAATCCTAGAAAACTTCTAACATCTCTTTGACAACTTGGAATGGATAGGTTAGAAATGACTGCAACTTTTGCCTCATCAACTCTAATCCCATCCCCTGAAATGTGGTGCCCTAAAACAATACCTTCGGTAAACATCATAAAACATTTTTCATGACTAAGTGAAAGGTTTGCTTCTTGACATATTTTTAAGACTTTTTCCAGGTTTTCTAAAGCCTCTTCAAATGTATTCCCATAAACTGTGAAATCATCCATGTACACCTCTACACAGTCATGTATTAGATCCGAAAAAATTCCTAATACTGCCCTTTGGAATGTTGCAGGTGCATTTCATAATCCAAATGGCAATACTCGGTAGGCATAGGTACCCCAAGGACAGGTGAATGTGGTTTTGTCTTGGTCTTCAAGTGCTACTTGGATTTTATTGTAACCACTAAACCCATCTAGGAATGAAAAGTACTTTTTGTCAGCTAATGTATCTAATACTTGATCTATGAAAGGTAAGGGAAAATGGTCTTTAAGAGTAGCTTTATTCAGTTCTCGGTAGTCAACACAAACCCTCCATTTTCCATTTTTATTTGGCACAATTACCAAAGGAGAAACCCACTGACTGTCTGAAATAGGATAGATGAAATTAACATTTAATAATTTTTGCAATTCTTCCTTGACAATTTCCCTAAGATTCGGATTCATCCGTCTTTGAGGCTGTCTGATTGGTTTGCAATTTGCCTCTATATATATGTGATGAGTACAAGTCTTGGGACTTATCCCTTTCATGTCAGTGTATTCCCATGCATATGCAGAAGAATGTCTCTCTAATACTTTGACTAACTCTTCTTGTTGAGATTTTTCTAGGTTCTTGTTTATATTCAAAGTTTTGCCTGGAAAAATTTCACTTGTAGAGCTGCCAAATTTGTCCATAGAATGAAGAGACATCTGCCTAGATGACAAAAACTCATGTGGATCCCTCTTGAAATGTGTCATGTTTGTGTTACAGGAAGATTCGTTGTTTCCTAGAGTATTCGAGGAATTTATCGAATCTTCACTTATTTCTGAAGTTGTGAAGAGTGGTTGTAAATATTCTTCATCCTCTATCCATTGAGTGTCATCTAGTTCTGTAATTGTCCTAGCTGGAGGATATAAAGTGAATTTCTTTGTTGAACTACCATCAGAAATATACATATCACCGGACCTACAACTAATAAAGGCATCAGCTGTAGCCAACCAAGGTCTTCCTAGTATAACAGGATGGCCTCCTAGATTATTCTTGGGTGTTAGGATCATGAAATCCACGGGGTACTCCCAAGAGTCTAGGGACACTGGAATGTCTTCTATTACCCCATCTGGTCTGATCACAGATCTATCTGCTAATTGTAATAGTGTGGGTGTAAAGAGAAGATTAGGAAGTTTCAGTTTGTCCATGAGTTGTCTACTCATGATATTTATTGCTGCTCCTAAATCAATGAGTGTGTTTTGAATTTCAATTCCATTGATGTGAATTTTGACAACTGGATTTCCTGGGTCAAGATAATTTGGAATAGCAATCTTGCCCATCATAATGTCTGCTATTTTTCCTACCAGTTGAATTTTCTTTGTTTCTCTTATTCTTTTTCTTGTTGTCTTCATACTCAACTCCTTTATTGTTTTGGATAAAATTGGGATTTCCTTGATGGCTTGCAATAATGGAATTTTAATGCAAACATTTCTCAATTCATCTAAGAAATCATAATTAGGCACCATGATCTATTTCTCTACACCTCTATCAATTTGTAATCTTTCCGGAAAGGGAGGTATAGAAGTAGATGTGGATGGTTGCTCTAATACAGGAGTTGGATTTATTGGATCTTTTTGTTTTAGTTTTTCAATGTGTGGGTCTTGAAAGGATGTGTCTTCCTCAAGACTTTTATTCACCCGTAGAGAGTCTTCCTCGGAATTATCTTGTTCTTGTATGATCACAGAAGGTTTCCTCTTTTCAAGTATCTTTCCAGACCTAAGTTGAACATCACTAAGGTCTAGAGGAGTGATTAAATAAGTTGGAAACTGTTGGCCTTCTATCATGTATGTATTCTGAGGGTTCTTATTATTGGGGTTTGGTATGGGTTGAGCTGGAAATTGATTGGATTTTTGAGGGAATGGTAATGGAAGTGGTTGATTTTGATGTGGTTGGTTCGGATGATGTTGTTGAGGATTTTGTTGAAAATTTTGTTGAAGATTTTGAGGAAAATTTTGTTGAGGATTATGAGGATAAAAATGTGGATATGGTGGATACTGATAATATGGAGAGTATATTCCATAGGGACTTTGTGTTCCTTGTGCCCAAGGTTGAGATTGATTTTGAAATTGGGGCCAAGGTTGCTGCCAAGAATTCCAAGGTGGAGGTTGATTATACATTTGATCATGGAATCCTTGTGTCTGAGGTCCCTGCCAAGGTCTTCTAGATACAAAGTTAAGAGACTCTGTGGAATCTGTAGGAGTTTCTTCCTGAAAAATAGCCTTGAGACCAGGAAGAGAAGGAAAATTCTTGGTCTCATGTTTCTCAGAACAAATGACACAGGTTTCTATAACTTTTACATCCAAAGGACACTCTCTTAGGGCATGTTTCTTTCTACATTTGGGACAAAAGATTGCCAAAGCATCAGATTCAGCCTTCTGCTTGTTTTGTATCTTAAGGGTGTCTATTTGTTCACTAAGACTCCCTAAGATTTCAGATTTAAAATCATCAAGCATGTGTCCTATTTCTGATCTACTTACTGTCCCAGAAGCAGATTTACTTGCCCTTGCAAGAGCGGGATCTCTTGGACCTTTGACAGTTTTAGATTCCCCTCTGGAAAGGTTGATACATAACTCAGATATTTCAGGTAATGTAAGTTGTGATATATCCCCTTTTCCCATCATGTTAAGGATATCCAACCATTCATCCCTAATTGTTTTCAACAAAATAGCTTTTAAGGTGTCTTGATCTAGATTTTCCATTTTTTCCCTTTTGATGTTGTAATTAAATCTTTCCAACAAATATTCTAAGTTTTCATCTTCTTTTTGTAACATCTTGAACACTTCTTCCTTATGATTAACCGACATACAATAATCCAAGTATCTCTCTAGAAATGCTTGTTTCATATCTTCCCATGTTCTAATAGAACTACTGATTAGGCTCATAAACCACTTCAATGCTGCTCCCTTCAAAGTTGAAGGAAATAATTTCAGTTTTTGAGCATCTTGTAGGTAGTCATAGGTCCTACACAGCACTTCAAATTCGAATAAGAAATTTTCAGGATATTCAGTTTTAAGTCCATAGAAGTTTGGGACGACAGAAGGTGAAATGTTTTTCATGGTTGTATTGGTTTCTTCATCAAGTATAGGGAACCCAAAAGAGCTTCCTATTCTACCTCTTCCTCCATTTACACCTCTACCTCCTTCTCCTCTACCTCCTTCTCCTCTACCTCTACCTCTTCCTCCAAACAGTGTGCTTTCCCCATTAAAAAATCCTCCTCCTCCTTCTTCTGCCATGATTGACTCTCCTGTGGAAGTGAAAAGGTTTGTATCCTTACTAGGAGTCTTTAGATCTTCTTCTGTGGCAGGTTCAGTGGATTAAGTGGAAGGTTTCTCTAATGGAATAGTTGACCTTAGATCTTCTAGAAGTCCAGGATCAAGGGAGGATGGAAGATGGGTTTGAGTTGAAGGTGTACTAGCTCTGGATCTAGATGAAACAAGTGGTGTTCTAGAAATCAAACTTCTGCCTCTGCTGCTTATAAATCTTCCCCTTGAATCTCTCTCCCTATGCATAAAATTGTTTTTGGATGCTAAGAAAAAAAGGTTACCTAGTTTTCACTTCCCCGGCAACGACGCCAAAATGTTTGGTCTCAATCTAGTCTCCTAAACTGAGCTCATTTAATTGTCAACCAAGATTTGTAAACTGCTGAAGTGAAGTGTACTGTATGTACCTAGGTGCCTATTTCCTAATGCGTTGTATGTAGTGTTTTGTGATGTTTTTGGTATTTTGTGATGATTTATGATGTTTCTGGTCTTTTGGTGGTTTTATGTTTACAAGGGAAAATGCCTAGAAAGCTAATGGAAAGGAGCTGGTGATTAAAAACAGAGTTAAGCCTAATTGATGGATAATAAATGACAAATGCAATTGGAAACACTGAAGCAGGATCAAATCTAAACTATGGCTAAGTAAAAGCAAAGCTTGATAATGACTTTTAAGCAACTGATTCAAAACACAAACTAAACTTGAGAAATGATCACTAAGTATGCAAATCCTCTAACTAATCAGTTAAACAACTAACTTACAATGATGCAACATTTTTGTCCTTGATTAGAGATTTGAAACATATTTAGAGGAAAACATTGTTATCATCATAAGATCTTCTATTCTAAATCTAATTCCTAACTCTATTCTGCAATTTAATTGAATGTCACAAAACCTTTACTCAAGAGTTATTGATTTCTTTTTTCAAAGTAGTCTTTTGAGGGAGAGCTCTGTTTATGAAATGATGAGGAAATTGCAGAGGTACTTCAGGCCTTAAAATGATGTTGTCTTCTGTTCATATGGTTATAGATCAATTATGGATTTTAGAACAAGAAGAGGTTTGTGAATAATGAAGGCTGTTTTGTTAATCCTAACAACTGAAGTAATCTAATGTGCAGTGAATAACAATTTTATGTGGAGTGCAAATGCAATGAGTTGAACTACAACCAAACCTAAGATGTCACTAGCCTAAAACAATGTTAAACTACAAGTCATCATCAAACTTCAAAACAAAGTAACTGAACATGAGTTAAGTGCAATTAAACTCCGGAGTATCCTAACTATGCTATCATGCATTATTCTATGAAATTACACAATCTGTTTGTCCATCATTAGTGATATTTTGGAAGAGTTCCTTCTTTTGGAAGAGGTCTTAGAACAATTTTGACTATGTAATTGAATGCAAATGCAAGCAAAAAGACTGAAAGCAATGAAAAACTAAGATATCATATCCATATCCTACTCGTCATTATGATGTTTTGGGCAAGCGTTTAAGAGCAAGAACAGAGATGATACTTAGTGCAAACACACAACTAAATCATTCATTATCATGGTCATGTCTTGAACTTCTTAAGGATTTCTTGGAAGAGTTTCTTCTTGTGGAAGAGTGATTAGAACAAGTGTAACTGTGATAGTGAACAACAAAAATTACAACTAAATCCTACAGTACTATAGCCATTTTCCATTCATCATTATAATCTTTTGGAAGAATTTCTTCTTGTGGAAGAGTTAGAATGAATATAACTACAGTAGATAATTAAAAACAACTATGAATTCAACTCCTAATCCTACAATACTATAGTCATTTCCCATTCATCATTATAGTCTTTTGGAAGAGCTTCTTCTTGTGGAAGAGTTAGAATGAGTACAACTACAGTAGCTACTTAAAACAACTATTAATTAAAATTCAAAACGTAAAGGCAGCTAGAAGACTTATCTAATTTACGCAAAATAAATCTGTGCAAGAGGCAGGGGCCCTCTACCACCTGACAGAATTAAACTCCAAATCAAATCACGCTTTCAAAACAACACTGTTTGCTTCATTAAAGATGAAAGAACTTGAACATAACACTCTGCGTCTTCAGAAATGTAGCACAGAATCTAAACAAAATCTAGCATCAAATCTAACATAAAATCTAACCTAGCTCTCGGTTTCCCAAGTGTTTATATAACAAATGTAAATAACAAGATTTGCAACAATTCAGGAACACTGTCTATCCTTATCGGAATCACATTAGGACTCTTTGAAGTGGCTGCGTGAAGAGGAAAAAAGACATCTGGACTGAGACAGTCCTAATAGAAGTCTGCTTTCCTAAATGTGTTCCCATGTTCCAAAACCGTACCCAGAATTCGTTTCTTCCTCCATGATGAGCAACGAACCATGTAGACATGACGTGGATTATGCCCATATGCGGTTTTTCTTGAGAGGCCACCTGGAACATACTCAAACATGAAGGCAGCTACAGAATCGCCGGTTAGCTACGGAATGTCTGCATTCTGCAGCTAGTTCCGGTCAAAATGCTTTACAATGGAAAAAATCACAAAACTTAGGAAGTCAGTCATGTAAATCATTCTAGAAGTAATTTTAACTATATTCATTGATCAATTGGGTCTAGGATGGGAATAGACAAAGGAAAATGAGGTAAAATGGAATGAAAGAAAGCACAATTTTGAGGCTCAACAAGAAACACAGTGAGCGTAGAAGCTAATTTGATCATCAAAAAGTATAAAATCAAGAAAGAGAAAAGAGTTGCTATAAAAGAGAAAAAATCTACTTCATCAGAAGGAAAATTAGACACCTTGATCAAGACCATGGAGAATATGATTGATAAAATGTCCATCGTTGATAGACAAGTTGAAACCTCCATTAGAAATGTCAATTTCAGGGGTAAAAATCAATAACTTCAGTACATGATCAAGAAAAGGGAATAGAAGGGTGAAGATCCACAAAGTAATTATAAAATTCGCACTCCATTTCAGCAAAACTACACAAAAGGTCTTGATGAAGAAGATGAAGAATAAATTTATGGCATGAATCATTTATTTTATGAAAGTCATCAACCTATTTTCCTCACTAAAGAAGATCAATTTTCTACGTAAATTTGTGCATAAAACGATCAAAAATATGTATTATCGAATGATGACATGCTATGAGTGAAGATGAAATATTATTAGGGGGGATATCAAAATTCTCTTTCTCAAGTGAAGAGACAGTATGGTTTGAGGAGTGGGAATTTTCCTATAACCTCCAATAAGAAAAAACAAAATTCTCAAGTAGATGTTCATCATAAAGAAACTGCTGCTCCAAATCAAAGTAAAGACAAAGGACCTGTTGCTCCTAATCATGCTAAAGGAAATGAAACTTCCTCCAGCGGTCATAAAAATTATAAAGAAGTCCAAGATGGAGGACAAAAGAATGAGACTTCACACAAATATCACCTCGAAAGGAAATATGCACCATTGAAAGAGGTAGAAAAACATACTATTCTTTTTAGTATTGAAAATGAAATTTCCAAATTGAAAGTCTCCCTTCCTCTAACTGAAATAGTTAGGAATGATCAATACAAAGTTTAAGTAGCTAAGTTGCTTAGAGTGGATCAGATGTCAGACATGGTTAATGTGAGTGATGATCACCTGGAACTTCTATTTGGTCCTGTTGTTGATGGTAATTTAGAAGATAATGAGGTCCCTCCATTTTATCTAAGCCTCAAAATCGATAATTTTATCCTCCACAATGCCATGGTTGATTCTGGAGCATCTCATAGCATCATGCCCAATGCCATTATGGATAGATTAGGCTTGGATATCACAATACCTTATCATGATATTTATTCATTTTATTTTGGGAGGGAAAAATGTCTTGGCCTCATTAAGGACCTAGTGGTGTCTTTAGAGCAAATCCCATCCAAGAATGTCCTCATGAATTTTTTTTTCGCTGATATCCATCCAAGATATGGAATTTTTCTCTCCCGATCATGGATAACAAAGCTTAGAGGTACCTTACAGCTTGACTTTTCATATGCTACCATTCCTTTCTTTGGGAAACTCAAGAAATTATACAAGGAAAGTGAAATGAAGTACATGATAGTAGAAGAGAAAAACCTAATAATCATCCCATAGATGTTGTCCACATAGATTTAGAGTCCTTTATCTTATTCAATGATGAATTTTCAACATCTTCCAAAGTTTTGATTGAAGAGAAAGAAAAAAATTCTGATTTTTCAAATTCTATTTTAGAAATGGAAAATGCAGAAATTCATGAAAAATATGCCAAGTGGTTTGGAACCAAGCACATTATCCCAAAAAATAGATGAAACAGTGAAAAAAACATATTTTTTTGGTATAATAGAAATCTCTCAAGAAGCAAGTAAAGTTCAGTCATCTGATTTGAACTTCCTGATGGTGAAAGTAGTTTGTGGACCATGGACTTTGATGGAGCTTTGGATAAAGAAGGGGCTGGAATTGGAGTGTGGATACATAGCCCAATAAATCGGTGACTAAACATTCTTAGCAATGTCTAAACCTCATATTATAAGCTAGCTTTCAACTGTTCAAACAATTAAGCTGAGTATGAGGCCTTGATAGCTGATTTGAAAATTCTCAAGAAGTCAGGTGCTAAGAAAAATTATGTGCACGCGACTCTGAGCTACTAATAGAACAATTCAAAGGGTAATACCAAGCCAAGCATCCAAGGATGTGGGCTTACTGAAATGCAGTCTTATATATCCTCAAGACCTTCACCGAGTATACTCTGTTGTTGATCCCAAGGGACAACAATGTTATTGCTAATTCTCTTGCTACTTCTAACATCATGTTTAAAATTCCATTGTATCCTAATAAGAAGTATGAGATAAACGTCAAACATTGCCCTGTTGTTCTAGATAATGTTCAATATTGGCTAGTCTTTTAAGATGATAAATAGATCAACAAATTCTTGTAGACAAAATATGATCTAAAAATGGGTTGGATAACTTGTTAGGCTTTTCAAGAACCTCCCACTCAGTTAAACAAATAAAAGATCTAGCTTATACTTGACTTGTGCAGAATTTCATACTTGAAAAAGGTGTATCTTTTTTAACTGTTTAAGTACTTTAATACCACTTGTTTTTTCTAATATTAAACATGTGTAACAACCATATAATGAGGGAAATAAGAATAAACACATAACAACAAATTTAATATAGGATTTCACCCAAATATTGTGGGCTACGTCTCCTTGAGCCTATGTCAATTGACTTGGCTCTTTGGGATTATGATGAAAATATTCTTTTACAAGTTAAAAAATCAACTCCAATGGTAATATGAACTAAAAAAATGGGTTTAAAATGCCATCATACCCCTGTCGTGGCTATCATCATTATGAAGAAAGATCTAGGCTTCCTCTAAGATGATTTCTGTCGTAAGTGCCTTAAGCTTCCCTGAGCTTCTTTGTGGCACGAACCCTTTAAGAAATCATTTTATATCCCTAAAACCTCATGTAATACCTCCATCACATATCATACCTCCAAAATAGACTGATCATTTTCTCAAAACGAGCTCTGGCTCCTCAATGTAGGCCTCCATCCAGTGATGGCGCTAGGCTGCCCAAAAATTCCGTGTGGCTCTTCAAACTTTAGAAGCCTTCAAATGGCTCCAAAAATACTTTAATTGGATTAAAAATGTCAAGCATAGTTATAGTATACTATTCACTTGCATAAATTGGCCTCTGGCTACTCCGGTTTCGCCTCCAACACCTGGTGGCACCCCTTGGCTCTAAGGTCACTGAAAACTTCCCTCAAGCATATCGAATTTCAGAAGTCCTCAAAAGATTCTTCAAATACCATAAATAGATTCAAAAGTATCAAAATAGTTATAAATGACTATTGTTTTGCTGAGAATGGATATTTGCGGCTTTGGATAGACATCATTCTCCTGCTGGCACTTGATGGCCCTAGTGGCCCCTGGAACTTCTTTGAAGTATATCAGCCTTAAAAATACATCAAAAATCTTTGAAAACCACACAATTAGTTCCAGAATGTATGAAAAGTCAAAAATTCACTATTTTATTTTTGAGAAAGGCCTCTTGCTACACTGGCTAGGTCTCAAACTGTTACTGGCCCTGGTGGCCTTAGTGGCCCCTAGAACTTCTCTGAAGAAAAAATCTACTCAAAATTTCTATGATGGCTCTGTAACCTTCACCAATGAGTCTGAAATGTCCAAGTAAGTCAAAATTGACTATTCACACTCTCAAAATGGTCCAATCTAGCTCAAGATAGAGCCTAAACCAAATTTGTCCAGTGACCCCTAAAAATGCTCCACTAATTTTGGGAAACTCAAGTTGAACTCTAGTTAAAATAGGAAACAACCCTAAATTTGGGGCGTTTCCAACTTACCCGTCGATTTCTAACTATTAGAAATTAATTTTATGGTTTTGAATTGGGTACATGACCCCGAAACTTCACGGTCAAGTCTGTAACTGCCGACGGTTAATATAAATGTCAGCCGAAAAACTGTTGAATGTGACCACAATGATGGTGGTTTGCATTGAATGTCGGGGTTTCATTTGGCACTTGGTTTTGCGGTTATAGACACATGGGGAGGGGTTGGCCCCTCCTCTCCCATAAAATGGATTGTGCTAACGTTTAAATAAAAGCCGACGACTACATATGTTAAGTCATATCGTAGCGTAGTTGGCGGAGACCTTTGCGGGCAGGCTTGAGGTCACGCAGTTGACTGTGGTGGAGTCCAACCAAATTTTGTTACGCTATCCTACGGACATGTGGCAGCCTCAGGGCTGGCCGTGTGTCACCCTCTCATTAGCTGAAAATTCCAACGTACAGCCCCTTGTTTAATGAACATCCGCCACTTGGCATGACCTAATTGGCCCGAATGGAATATTCCGGGCAATATTTTGAGGAATATTCTAGGGAATATTACGAGGAATAGTCTAGGAATATTCCTTGAATTTTTTTTATTTTTTATTTTTTCCAAAACCCAGTCAAACATTAGAGGAGGAATTTTGAGGTCTAAAATGGGCCTCCTAAGAAAAATGTAGAACAAAAATAAACTTTATAAGAACCAATAGGATTCAAGATGATGATGTCAACCATGAGGGATGATTCACCATTTTTTAAGTAAAAGGGTAAAAATATTAAAAAATAATAAAATAATAAAACTACTTTTTCAAGTCGTGTTTTCAACTTATCTCCCAAATTTTTTACTCAAATTTAGAGTGGGAATACTCGTTGGATGCAAAATTTAATTCCTCATCCAAGGAGTACCCATGTTGCATACTTTCAATGGACCCTGTTACACGAAAAATGACAAATACATAAAAAAGTGTGATTACAATCATGTTTTTCATGTATTTCTCATTTTTCGTGTAGCAGGACCCATCAAAAGTATGCAACATGGATACTCCTTGGATGAGGAATTAAATTTTTCATCCAACGAGTATTCCCACTTGATATTTGAGTAAAACCTTTTGGGAGATAAGTTGAAAATATGAGTTGAAAAAGTAGTTTTTTCTTTTTTCCCTCTAAAATTTTATGATGTAGTCGAATATTATTTTATTATTTCCACTATTACTTTATAACTTCCTCAGGAGGCCCATTTTAGACCTCAAAATTCCCCTAATGCTTTGTCAAAATCCAGAAATTGTAGTTTAGTAGACTTTTCAACTCACGATAACTTCTTCATACGGTGTCGGTTTTTTGAACCATTCACGGCGCCAGAGTCAGGAAGACGAGATATATCCAGTCGCTTAGGTTAGACACACTTCTAAACACTTTGAATTTTTAGATATCACTTAGGTCCATGATCTAAATCTGATCACACCTCCCCATTGGGAATCTTTTAGACCCTAAAAGACTGATTACCTAATCTGTTCAATAGATGAGAGTACAACACCCTCACCTTTTAGCCTCCACACACTTGCCTTGCATGGCTTAATGCCTTTGAACCACAACTCGAAGGTAGTCAACACTTCCCTTCTTGAATGCTCCTATCCTCCTATCAAGAATTGTCTTCCTTGCTCACCCAGACATTTCTGGTGAGAAATTTATAGAAGGTATTTGAACATCATGTCCTTGATCATCGATCCAATGTGGCTCAAAAAAACATAAGTTTCCAACATAAAACATGCATACATAACTGAAATTTGCATATCTAAAAATGAATGTATGTATTATTGAGTTAAGAAGTCAAACCACTTCTCACCAAGCCACTTCCATGGTGATTTTTACTACTGGAAATCTTCTTCATGTGAAACATCTGTTCTCACATCAATGATGGAATCTTTGGTTCCACTTTCGCCACTCTTTCTATCCTCTTGCCTCATGTGCTTGGGATGATTAGTTGTATTCAATGTCCAACATTGGGAAACAACATCTCCCTATCTCTAGCAATGTGTGCAAGTCTTTTTCACCTTCTTTTCAAGTTGCCTTCGCTTCAACTGTTTCATGTATGCCTTCATCCTCTTCCAGCGTTTTGAAACAACATGGTTACACAGACCACTATACACACATCAAATCTTTCTTCCACTCAAGCATGCATATTTGTCATGCTTATCAGAAACATAACCAACTTGGCTATGGGAAGAATTATACCTCAAATGCTGCTTTGAATGTCCATCCTTTTTGCATTCATGAGGAGATGAACTTGTATAGGTTTTAGATTTTTCTTGAATACTAACATCAATGTTCATGTCTCGATAGTTGTATGAACTCTCTTGCTCGCAATAAGCTGCATGTATACACACATATTGCTGCAACATAGGCTTCAAACAATGGAAATCAACTTGAAAACAAACTTGACATGTTTTTGGTTTAGAACTTGGAACAAAATTTCTTTTTGAAGTTGTCTCAAATGCCTTCATGGCTGTAGAGTTTTCTCCATAAGATTGAACATAACCTAGACCAAATTTCTTAGGTATCTCCTCAACCAAAATAGGATCAATCATGCCTTGTGCATGTTTTCCTAAACCATTTCCTTCATAGCCCATTTTTAACATCAACTTGGACCATATACCTCTAGTGTGCTTTTAAAATGAACCTACACATCTATATGATGAGGAATTTCAAGACAAATTTGAGTGTTTTACCTCTGCTTCATGCATGTTCTTGGTTAAGGCCGCTTGGGCTCGATGGATTTGAATCTCCATCTCATGCAATATTTGAATAATTTCTTCCTTCTCTTGCTTCATAGAAACCAATTTCTCACAAAGTCTAGTGCTTTCATTTCTATCTTCAAATAGTATTTGCACTCTATCCTTCAGGATATAGAAGTCTCGCTCCATCTATTCATCGAAGAATCTTGTGAAGGAGGAGGATTTTGAAACCTCACTTGAAGAATTTGTTGGAAATGTTGTCATTGATGGCAAAGGAGATGGCAAAGGAGGACCACCTGTGGCAGTAAAAGGAGAATTAAGGAGTAGCATCAGTCAAGGAGCAGTTGAAACAAAGAGAGCATAAGACAAGTAGCTGAGGAATGAGACAGAGTGATGAGGAACTATTCAAGTGGGAAGACTGTGTAGTAATGAGACAGTCTAGTAGAAGTTGATTTGTGCTATTGCACAATTATTCAAGTGGGAAGACTGTGAAGCACTGTTGGGGAGAATACATCAATTCATTCTACAGAATTAAATCAAGATGAGGAACAAAACTCTGGTAACGTAGCAGAGTTCGCAGTTGAGGAAAAGAACTGTTGAATTGAAGGCGTAGAAGATCGGAGCCTCATAGGATTTGCTACAAGTATAACAGGTGGAGTGGATTCTATATACGCAATAGAGAAAGGAGCACAAAGAAACTAAGACAACAGATATAGAAGAAAGGAAGAGACAAAGAAGTAACAGAGGCAGCAAAGGAGGCAGCGCTGAAGCAAAGGAAGGCAAAAGAAGCACAGTGAAAGAAATAGAGGCAGCAAGAAGAATGTCAAAATGTAACAGTCATAGAAGCACAGTGAAGAACCGTTATCGGAAGGTAGAGATAGAGGCAGAGTGAGAGAAGCAGCAGAGGCAAAGACAGAGGCAGAGACAGAGGCAGAGAGCCGTTATCAAATTCCGGGAATCGCACACTCCAACCGGCGTTATACATATAATATAACACAAACATTATTCCGGGAATCGCTTCACTCCAGCGGCAAAGAATATATATAAACATATACAAAATGTATTCCGGGAATCGCATGACCCATTGGCCAAGTATACATATATATCAGTTATATAAGTGGAGCACTTTATTATAGAGCGCACAAAATGAAGATTTAAATGGTGGGAACCCTCCTCAATCGCAATCGCAGAAAAACTGTGAAGCGTAATATGTAACCCACAGAAAATTGCGATTGCGATGAGAATCCGGACCCGACGGGTCTATAAACCACAATTGATAAGTCCTGCAACTCAAATTTGCGATTGCGATCAATCGCAATCGGAAATCGCAAGGGGAGCGGAACATCACAACAGAAAGTTGCGATTGCGATTGAGTTCCGGATCCGATGGGTTATAAATCACGATTGATATATGTTTTAAGTTCCGTGAACAGTGGTCAATCACATCGGAAAGAAACAAACCATCGCAACACATATTAAAATACTTGCGATTGCGATTAAGAATCCGGACCCGATAGGCTTATAAACTTTGATTAATAAAATTTGAGTCCCAATCGCATCGATATTAGTCAATCGCATCGACAAAGAATAGTGAAAAGTGACTCAATCACATCGGAGTTTTCGAAGTTGTGTTTGCGATCAATCGCAATAAGAGCAGGAGCGATCAATCACAATCAGAGGAGAATCAATGCATCAGAAAGCGTGATATGTGGGCTCGGGGCGGAGTCATATATAATGAATTTGGTTTATTAAAGGTTTAATCATATTGGCGGTCAATCCTTATGGACGTCGGGTTATTTGTAAATAAATTGCATATATTATATATGTTGAATAACGTTTGAATATGATCCAGGGGCATAACAAATATGATATATAATGGTTATTGAGTTATATATATAACACGGTTGCGATAAGCCGCGTGGTCTCTAGACCCACGGACCTCAGCTTTACGGGAGGGCAATTATTAACACTATACAGTTGTGATATATTTATGTTCCAGCCTGCGGAATCTGCCACATCAACAAGACACTTGTTGTGTGTAAAGGGTTGAATTACAGTAAACAGTTACATATATTTATATAAAATGCACTGATATAAAAAGGCACAATTACACGTATGCAGCAGTTACACCACAGCAGAGGACAGAAGAGCAAACAGAGCTGAAAGGAGATAAAACACAGTCACAAAAAAGACAAAGACAACCAAAGAAAAGACAAATGTGTACCAATTCAAAAGACTAAATGAGTTGAGCTGGAGTTCACATTGTAATTCGAATGTAAATGTTTTAATTTTTTTTATTGTTTGTGATGCATTGGCAAGTCTCCGAGAGAGAAAAAATTCCCACTGTAATGTTAAATTGATACCTACAATTATATTTTTTGAATAAGTAGATAAAAGGACTGAGAAGGCAGAAGGAAAAGAGACATGGTTGTCCATTTCGAATTCCCAGTGGAATACAAACAACCATGAAGCTATTTTTGTATAAAACAGGGTAATATCCAAGGGGAGATGGTTGACGAAAAAGGAGTGAGAGAAGAAGAGAGTATGCAGCAGAATTAAAGAGAGTTGAAGAGAATAAGCAAGTTGCAAGAAGAATGTGAATAAGGAGGAGCTGAGCAAAGAAGAAGAAGGGGTTGAGCAGAGATGATGCAGGTCTGATATAAGAGTTGATGAACAGCAGAGAAGAAGGTACAGAACAGAGCCGATATCCAAGGTAAATCAGCAAGTGTTTTTCTTTTGAAAGAGTAAGGAAGTTGGAGCTTCCCTATCAAGTTGTAGCTTGATAGATGTCAGTTGTAGCTGACTGAGGTAGGAGCCTCCTGTAGGTTGGTGCCTGCAGAAAATAGATGGGAGTTGGTGCTTCCACATCAAGTTATAGCTTGATAAAATGTCAGTTGTAGCTGACTGAGGTTGGAGCCTCCTGTAGGTTGGTGCCTGCAGAAAATTGATGGGAGTTGGAGCTTCCTTGCAAGTTGTAGCTTGCAGAATTGAGGTAGGAGCCTCCTGTAGGTTGGTGCCTACAGAAAATCGGTGGTGAGAGGGAGTTGGAGCTTGCCTTTGCATCACAACAATAATAAGATGTGGTTTTCTCCCTTTATGGGTTTCCACTTATATCTGGTGTCTCTGTGCATGATGTTTATGTGTTGATGTGGTTTATCTCATCTGCTTAATACTTGCTGCTCTCATATTCAATCTGCTATTGCATTAACAAATCTATTTGATAGTAATACTTGTTGCTCACAGATTAAGATTGCTCACATATTAAGTTGACCATGAAATGAAGGTGTAAATAAGGTTTAAAAGAAAAGTTTTAAAAGTCCATGTATGTGTTAAACTGATTCACCCCCCCCCCTCTCAGTTTAACTAAGAGTTCAACAATTGGTATCAGAGCCGGTTCCTTTGGTGCAAGCCTAATAGCTTGAAGGAGATCTAGTTAAGTCATGGACTATCAAAATGTACCTGTGTTAAATACAACAAACTTTCCTGAATGGAGACATAAGGTTAAAACAGGATTATTGGCTTATGAACCTGAAGTATGGAAGCTTGTATGTGATGGTTACTGCACAGACTCCCCCATGGTGAAAGAACAACAGAGGAATGCCTGAACCCTCAGGAGAAGAGGGAACCTCTGAATTTCTACTAATGGCCATAGAAGATCTTGAAGGACTCTTGCTAGAAGAAGAAGAAGAAGGGGAAGTCGATCTTGAGGGGGAGCTAAGAAGTGCTCTGGAGGAGATTGAGAGACTCAAACAAAAATGCAGAAAACAAAAAGATATTCTCCTCAAATGTGTTAAAGAATAACAAAATTCAGAAGTCCTCATGCTGCTGAAGGTAAGGCTTGAAGAAGCCAAGAAGATAGAAGATATGTTACTTCAGAAAATCAAGGATAAAACCCAAGAACAAGAGAAGTTGGAGGAAGAAGTGGTATGTCTCAGGAAGAAACTAGAAAATGCTCAAAGGACAGTGGTTATAAATTCTTCTCAAACAACAAGCTCTAGCAAGTTGAATGATATCCTAGTTGCTCAAAGATCCCCAATGATAAAAACAGGAATAGGCTATGAAGGAGAATCGAGTAAAGGCAAAGAAAAGGAAAACAAAAATATAATTTTTGTAAAAGCAATGAAGACTGATGAAGAAGCCCAGACCATTCCTATAAAAGAAGAAACATGTAATAAGAATGACAGAGATCAGAAGAAATCTCTAGTAACAAGGAATATAATGAATACTAAGATGGCAGAAAAATAATCATATACCCCTAAGTATATCAAATTTGGAAGTCATCATAGGAAAGTCTTCCCTCCTATGAAGAATGCCACCTGCTATGTCTGCCACAAGCCAGGACACATTGCTGCATATTGTTATGCAAGGAAGAGTAATTCGGACCTACAAAAGATGCAAACAGTGAAGAGGCTATCTCAAACAAACAAATGGAGAAAACAATCTTACATCAGGTATGCAAATAATTTCTATGGTTATTGTTTTTATTGTAAAGAATTTGGCCATAAAATTATTGAATGTAGAAAGTATGGAAAAAGAATGATGTTCAACACCTCAAGGAGGTTCATGAATCAAAGAAATTTTGGTCATACTCAAAATTCTGCAAAAACTATGATCAAATGCTTTATATGCAATCAAGCTGGACATATGCCTTCCAAATGTCCTCTGAAAGGATGCAATTCATCACCTCACAAAATATATCAAACAGAAGGATTCCTCCAGTGGAAAAAGAAGGAGAATAAGTGTGACCTGGCTCTAACTGCTCAAGATCTGAAAAGCCAGTGGTACTTGGACAGTGGCTGCTCCAAACACATGACTGGAGACAGAAGCAAGTTTATAACTCTTGATGAAAAGAAATCTGGCAATGTTACTTTTGGTAATGATAAATCAGGTAAGATCAAGGGAAAAGGCTCAGTCAGCATAGACAATGGCAGAGGAAAGGCCCAAGATGTACTATTTGTAGATGGGCTGAAAGCAAATTTACTAAGTGTCAGTCAGATGTGTGACAAAGGCTGTGAAGTTATTTTTAGAGCACAAGATTGTGAAGTCAGATCAAGCACCACAGGTAAGACTCTGCTCAAAGGTGTTCGAACAGAGAGCAATGTTTACATTGTGAAAGAGGAAGATGAAGCATGCCATCTTAGCAAACTTGAGGAGTCATGGTTATGGCATAAGAGATTGGGACATCTCAGCTTCGATCATATAATCAGACTGATAAAAAAGAAAGCAGTCAGAGACATGCCAGAAATAAAAAGGCCTTTTAATTCCATATGCAAATCTTGTCAATTTGGGAAACAGACTCGCACACCCTTTAAATCTAAAGATGAGCTATCAACAAGAAGACCACTTCAGCTTGTGCACATGGACCTGTGTGGACCTGCTAGAACTAAGACACCAAGTGGAGAATCCTACTTCATGCTGATAATAGATGATTTCTCCAGAATGACATGGGTTGCTTTTCTCAAGAACAAATCAGAAGCACTGGAAAAGTTTAAGATATTCAAAGCATTAGTAGAAAATCAATCTGGATGCAAGCTAAAGTGTATCAGATCAGATAGAGGAGGAGAATTCATAGATTATGACTTTGCAGACCTATGTAATGAACATGGAATAAAACAACAATTTACCATTGCAGGGACACCTCAGCAGAATGGAGTAGCAGAGAGACAAAACAGGTCTGTACAACAAATAGCCAGAGCTATGATGCAAGAGAATAACATTACTCAAACTTTTTGGGCAGAAGTTGTACACACAATAGTACATATTCTAAACAAAGCTCATTTAAGACCTAATAGTGATAAGACACCTTATGAGCTACGGCATGGTAAACCTGCATCAATCAAGCACTTTAGAGTCTTTGGCAGCAAGTGCTACATAAAGAACAATGATGAAAATTTGGGGAAATTTGATGCAAGAGCAGATGAAGGAATATTCTTAGGATATGCGTCCAAAAGTAAAGGGTACAGGTGCTACAACAAGACTCTTCGGAAGATAGTTGAATGTATTGATGTAAGATTTGATGAAGAACTTCCAAACAATACAATAAATACAAACTGTTGCAGTCCATCAGACAACCATGAAGAGGAAGACCAGAATGATGATGAAACAAGCAAGACAACAGAAGATATAGAGCTGAGCTCGAAAACCCCCTCAATATACACTCAGAAGAATCATCCTGAAGATCAGATCATAGGAGATAAGAAAGCAGGGGTCCAGACAAGAAGGCAGCTAACAGAACAAACTGAAGAGGTATACATAGCCATGCTGTCACAAATAGAGCCAAAGAAATTTGAAGAAGCCAGCAAGGACAAGTCTTGGGTAAAAGCAATGAATGAAGAATTGGACCAAATTGAAAAGAACAATACCTGGGAACTAGTTCCTAGACCAATTGAGAAGAATATCATTGGTTCAAAATGGGTATTCAAAAACAAAATGAATGAGCAAGGACAAGTAATCAGGAATAAAGCTAGGCTGGTCTGCAAAGGATACTCACAAATTGAAGGACTTGATTATGAAGAAACATTTTCCCCCGTAGCCAGAATGGAAGCTATCAGAATGTTCTTGGCATTTGCATGCTACCAAGACTTCAAGGTATATCAAATGGATGTAAAGTCTTCTTTTCTTAATGGAGATCTAGAAGAAGAAGTATACATGGAACAACCAGAAGGCTTCTCATTGACAGACAAAGAAGACTATGTATGCAGACTGAAAAAGGCCCTATATGGACTGAAACAGGCTCCTCGTGCTTGGTACTCAAGACTGGATAAATATTTGCAAAAACAGGGTTTTAAGAGAGGTGGAGTAGACAACAATCTATATATAAAATCCCATGAAAATGAACTCCTGGATTGTTGTAGTATATGTTGATGACATTATGTTTGGAAGCAACAAAGATGAACTAGCAAAAGGGTTTGTTGATGAGATGAAAACAGAGTTTGAAATGTCTATGATTGGAGAGCTCAGTTTCTACTTAGGACTGCAAATTCAACAAAAGAACACTGGCACATTCATTTCTCAAGAAAAATACTTAAAAGAAATGCTGAAAAAATTCAAAATGGAGGACTGCAAACCAATGACAACCCCCATGATCACGGGATGCAAGCTGTGTGCTGATGATAGGTCTGTAGATGTAGATCAAAAACTCTACAGATCCATGATAGGAAGCCTTCTGTACTTGACAGCTTCAAGACCAGACATCATGCTAGTAGTAGGACTAGTGGCAAGATATCAAGCAGCACCTAAACAAAACCATCTTCTGGCAGTAAAAAGAATACTCAGATATCTACAAGGAACTGCACAATATGGACTTTGGTATCCTAAAACCAAAAACTTCACTTTATCAGCATACACATATGCAGATTGGGCCAGCTGTGTGGATGATAGAAAAAGTACAAGTGGAGGCGCATTCTATCTAGGAGAAAGTCTGGTGACATGGTTAAGCAAGAAACAAACATCTATCTCCTTGTCAACAGCTGAAGCAGAATATATAGCAGCAGCAGCCTGTTGTACTCAAGTCATGTGGATGAAGCAGACTCTTCAAGACATGAAGGTAAGCATTAATGAACCTATCTCAATCAAATGTGATAATACAAGTGCTATAAGTATATCTAAAAATCCCGTGCTTCATTCAAAAACTAAACATATACCAATCAAGTATCATTTTCTCCGAGAACAAGTGGCTCAGAAGATAGTTAAACTGGACTATGTATCAATGAAAGAACAGATAGCAGATATATTTACCAAACCACTTGCCAAAGAACCATTCGAATACTTGAGAGACAAACTAGGGGTAGTATCTGTAGATACTATTCTCTAATATGAAGAGAAAGTACAGTCTCAGGGGGAGAACAAAACGAAGATATCATTCCAGGGAGAGAACAACCAGCAAGATAAGCATAAAACAAGTCCACAGGATCAGCATTATCAGTATTATCAGCATTATCAATATTATCAGCATTCAGAAGCAACAAGAACCTTTCAATCGTAAAATGCATCATCTCTGTCTGCAATCTAGCACATATTACAGGCACTACAAATGAATCACAACTATAAAACATATATCGGCTCACTATACCAAAGTGTTCTCTCAACAAGTTTCATACATCACTCTGGAGCAGCATAGTCCAATTTCAGCAGAAGAGGACCTAAACGTAACTCAGAGAAAGGAAATGCAGCGACAGAACCCATACAGAGAGATGAGGCGTCGTCCTTTGCCATTGATGTCAAAGGGGGAGGAAGAACAAACAACAGGAGGAAGAGCAGGCAAACAGGCAGAGCAAGCAACAAGAGAAAGTGGATTGCCATCAATGCCAAAGGGGGAGACTGTTGGAAATATTGTCATTGATGGCAAAGGAGGCAGCACTCAGGCAAAGGAGGCAGCGCTGAAGCAGAGGAAGGAAAAAGAAGCACAGTGAAAGCAATAGAGGCAGCAAGAAGAATGTCAAAATGTAACAGTCATAGAAGCACAGTGAAGAACCGTTATCGGAAGGTAGAGACAGAGGCAGAGCGACAGAAGCAGCAGAGGCAGAGACAGAGGCAGAGAGCCGTTATAAAATTCCGGGAATTGCACACTCCAACCGGCGTTATACATATAATATAACACAAACATTATTCCGGGAATCGCACACTCCAACCGGCGTTATACATATAATATAACACAAACATTATTCCGGGAATCGCTTCACTCCAGCGGCAAAAATATATATAAACATATATGTGCAGCGCATCACATAAACAAAGGTCTAAGCTCAAATATATAAGTGGAGCACTTTATTAAAGAGTGCACAAAACGAAGATTTAAATGGTGGGACCCCTCCTCAATCGCAATCGGAGAAAAACTGTGAAGTGTAATATGTAACCCACAGAAAATTGCGATTGCGATGAGAATCCGGACCCGACGGGTCTATAAACCATAATTGATAAGTCCTGCAACTCAAAGTTGCGATTGCGATCAATCGCAATCGGAAATCGCAAGGGGAGCGGAACATCACAACAGAAAGTTGCGATTGCGATTAAGAGCTCGGACCCGATGGGCGTATAAACAATGGTTAATATATATGTGAATTCTGGCCTAATCGCATCGGAGATTATTAGAGCATCGGAACATACAACAAAGAGTTGCGATTGCGATTGGAAGTTCCGGACCCGATGGATGTATGAATTATAATTCAAACGTGTTTGAAGTCCTTTCCCAATCGCATCGGCAAAATACAATGAACAGTGGCCAATCGCAATCGGAGAAATCGAAAGAAGGTATAAGTGACTCAATCGCATCGGAGTATTTGAAGTTGCGATTGCGATCAATCGCAATCGGAGCAGGAGCGATCAATCGCAATCGGAGGAGAATCAATGCATCGGAAAGCGTGATATGTGGGCCCGGGGCGGAGTCATATATAATGAATTTGGTTTAATAAAGGTTTAATCGTATTGGCAGTCAATCCTTATGGACGTCGGGTTATTTGCAAATAAATTGCATATATTATATATGTTGAATAACGTTTGAATATGATCCGGGGGCATAACACATATGATATATAATGGTTATTGAGTTATATATATAACACGGTTGCGATAAGCCACGTGGTCTCTAGACCCACGGACCTCAGCTTTACGGGAGGGCGATTATTAATGCTATACGGTTGTGATATATGTATGTTCCGGCCTGCGGAACCTGCCACATCAACAAGACACTAATGGCATAAAAGGGATTGGAATTCCTCCAGATTTACAGTCAGCAGATATAAAAGGAACAGTTACACGCATGCAACAGTTACACCACAGCAGAGGACAGAAAAGACAAAGACAGCCAAAGAAAAGACAAATGCGCAGCTAGCCAAGAGGGTGAATGAGTGAGCTGGAATTCACTTTGTAATTCGAATGTAAATATTTTAATTGTTTTTATTGTTTGTGATGCATTGGCAAGTCTCCGAGAGAGAACAAATTCCCACTGTAATGTTAAATTGATACCTACAGTTATATTTCCTAATTAAGCAAGATAAAAGGAGTGAGAAGGCAGAAGGCAAAGAGACATGACTGTCCATTTCGAATTCCAAGTAGAATACAAACAGTCATGTGAGGAAATCTATAAATAATATCATCTTGATATGCAAAAAAAATAAGAGAAGAGGTAAGAGAGAGTAAATTAAGAGAAGGCAGAATATAGAAGTGTGAGGCAGAGAAGATTAAGAAAAGCATAACAGAAGGAGAAGCTACAGAACAGGGCTGATATCTGAGGTAAATCAGCAAACTTTCAGTTTGATAAATTGAGGAAGTTGGAGCTTCCCTATCAAGTTGCAACTTGATAGTCGTCAGTTGTAGCTGACTGAGGTTGGAGCCTCCTGTAGGTTGGTGCCTGCAGAAAATTGAAGGGAGTTGGTGCTTCCTTGCAAGTTGTAGCTTGCAGAATTGAGGATAGAGCCTCCCGTAGGTTGGTGCCTGCAGAAAACAGTGGTGAGAGGGAGTTGGAGCTTGCCTTTGCATCACAACAATAATAAGATGTGGTTTTCTCCCTTTATGGGTTTCCACTTATATCTGGTGTCTCCGTGCATGATATTTATGTATTGATCTGATATGTATCATTTGCTTAATACCTGCTGCTCTCAAATTAAGTCTACTGCTCTATTAAACTAATACTTTCAGATTACATTCTAAGATTACTCTCACATCAAATCGAGTTTGAAATGAAGGTGTAAATAAGTTTATTGAAAAGTTTAAAAGATCAGGAATGTATTAAACTGATTCACCCCCCCCTCTCAGCTTAATTAGAAGTTC
>JAXQQM020082123.1:0-18221 GCA_034641835.2 Pinus albicaulis
TTTCAGCTTTAATTAACAGAGTGTGAATAAGTAGATTTGTGTGATTGATAATTGTGTGGCTTTTTACTACAACATTGTTTCTGCTTTTGAAATTGAGCATATCCAGTGCGTGATTGTCTTTGAAATAAAAAGACTTCCTCGGGTTGACAATTTATGTGGAGCTTGAATTGTGAAAGCAATTAAAGCGACCAACGGGGACATCGACCACACAAACATCCATGACCAAACACTTGGGCGATTTGGGTTCAAAATTTCAGAGGTCCTTGATCAATCCTAGACATTTAACTCTACTGCTTGGGTAAAAGATGCTATCTTTATCAGGTAGTGCATTTCAAGACTGAGCTTTCCATCTTTGACTTTTGGAATTAAATTATGAGAAGCACCTGAGTCATGCATAGCGTTGTGTAGAATTTTGTCATGAATGTTCAAACTTACATAAAAGGGAGGGACAGGTCCCTCTTGAAACTTACCTTCAATCTTTGGACCAAAAATAAGCTCTGGCTGGTCGTCATTAAGATTGATTGTATCCTCATTTTCTTCTATATTCAAAGCCTTCAAAATTTTGGATCTATATACATGTTGGGCAGCTAACTCAGTCAAAGGAACAGAAATTTTGATCTTTGAGATTTCCTGTTCCAGGCTGAAAAGATTTTGATTCTTTAAGGTGTTGGTTTCAGCCTTGTTCACTGCCAATTTATCAGCGACAACAGCTTGCTGATTTGTTTTATCTACACTTGATACAATGGTTGTAATAGGAGTACTAGCTGAAGTGTTAGTACTACTGATGTTTGCACTCTGTTTTTCAAGATTTTGAGTGTTTTTCTCTTTACCTGTACCAGAATTATCAGCCACTGTTTTGTCTTTTTGTTTGACTTTTTTAGGCTTGGTTGCAGTGCTGCTTTGAGAGGATTTGTCAGAGGTTTTGTTGGTGGGGGTTTGTTGATTAGATTTACTTCTGAGTTCATATTCCTTTGAAGGCTCTATGACAGCATTTTCCATGTTTTGATAATAATTTTCATTATTATCTCTTTTGTCATCTTAAGGTGTATAAAGACCTTGTTTCCTATCATAATGAACCTCGAAGTCATCTTCATCTACCCCAAATAAGTTTATATCATCCTCCTCTGTTATTTGATCTGTTTCCTCAACCTCACTTAAATAGTTTTGATGAAAGGGAGGAGTGATATGCTGATCATCTTCCCTAGGTCTGTTTGGAGGTTGGTTTCTTCTAACATTCTAATTCTGGTTTTGGTTTCTGTTTTGAGGAGCGTTTTGATTTAGGCTTGCTCGCGCTCTCTCTAGAATGCTCATTTTCTTCATCATTTCTTCCATCATTCTTTCCATTTTTGAGCTTGAAGTTGTAGGGGTGGATTCCTCTCTGAAAGATACCCTCTTTTCAGCTTTCATTCTTGCTCTCTTCTCCATTAAGTTTACTTCCACAGAAAGAGCACCTCTTTGAATATCTTCAAGGGTTGCAAAAACTCTTTCTCTGAGTGAATAGGTCATGTCAACATCAAACCCTTCAGGAAACTTGTTTAGAGCTGAGCCCTGTGGAGGTTTTAGTTCAGGAGAAAGTGCATTATACACACTGTTAAATCTGGTACAATAAGCCTGTACACTTTCCCCTGGGTTTCTATGGAGATTTTTATAGTCAGCAAGAACTTGGAGAGGATTCTTCTTTTCTTCCCATTTGTTTAAGAATGTTTGATGGAAACCTTGAAGATCATTAATACTATGGGGGACTAAGCCCTTGAACCATTTTCTTGCTTCTCCCCCCAGACTTTGAGCAAATAATCTAAGTTTGACAGAATCATCATCAATTTCATTTCTGTCAAAGTAGTCATTCATCTTGTCCACATGTTGTGATGTTGTTGTAGTATTGCTAGCATCATACAAAGGGATTTTGGACTGATAGTCCTGTGGAAGATTGGGTAATGGTACAGGAAGGACTAAGGGAGCATACCAAGCTGCCATGATAGGTGGTGGGTTGACAAGAGGTGGGGTGGGCTGAAATGAAGTGGTTTGAACAGTGGATGAAGGATGAATAGAAGTGGATGGAACAGCAGTAGATTGCTGAGCTGATCTTGGATGAGAGACACCTAAGTTAAGAAGAAAATGTAAATCAGGATGTGTTGATTCTCTACTCCCAAGGTGTTCACTTGTTTCCGGAGATGAATGTGAAGACTCAGAATATAGCTGACCTAAATCACCAAATGACCTAGTCCTAAATGGGTTGACTAAATCAGCTTGTGATCGTTGCAGAGCTGAAAGATTTTCAGGGACTGAATTAGCTCTTAGGGATGACCTAAAAACAGTTGAAGATTGTATCTTAGGAGAATTCCTAAGGATTCTTTCTGGGTTATCAACTATCTCAGGTGGATCAGGGTCAGGATGGGCTCTAGTGTGAATCTTTCTAGGAGCCACTATGCTATGTTTTTAGACCCAAATGAACAGGAAAATTTCAACCAGATATGACAATCTTTGAGAGGTTAACTAATCTGTTTTCACAATTTTAATCTCACAGGTCCTCTATTTGGGTTGAAGATATTATGATGATGAGGTTCTTTGAGTGTCAGTGTGAGTGCATTTAGGATTGTAGGAGTCACCCAGTGGAAGGTTTAGAGTGTTTTCAAAGAGGTACATTGTCCACCACGAGTGCTTGTGATACATCCCTTTTTCAAGATATCTCAAAATACAACAAACTCTAACAGAGATTAGTGGAGGAATTTACTGGAGATATGTCACCTCTAAAGGGATGGATGCGGAGGCTACCGGCCCTTTCAGGTCTACCATCTAAAGTGGGGTAAGAAACACATCAAATCGCATAGGAAAGAATCAAAAACTGTAGTGTTTTACTACCAATCTGAAATGTTTTTGGCTTTTCTTAATTCTTTTCTATTCGCGTGGTTTCTAAGAATGTCCTAACTTTGTTCTGAAACTTAGCTACGGTTGTGAGACAAAGAGAGTCTACTCTTATGGCTAAGCTAGATGATTTTCCAAGGTTAGATAAAAAACTTAAGAGAATCCTAGGGTTGACCTAGTTTGTCACTCATTTAAACAAGTTTCATCATGATTACCATTTCTTGGTAGTGCTTGAAAAGGCTGCTTCTGACTCACAAGGTCTTCTTTAATCAAGGGTATTCCGAGGTCTCTAAAAGGTGTTAAAAACACTCAGTCCCCAGCGGAGTCGCCAGCAAATGTTAGGTCCCTGTAATAAGCAAGATTGGCAAAAGTCCGATCACAGAGTTAACATCATTTCAACCAACTTTGGGATTCTAGGATCTAGCCCTCCTGAATCCGGAGAGGGATCTCTCCAATATGTACAAAGATGGATTTGTCTTTGAAGTTTAGGGTAATGATATTAGGCTAGTTATGAAGACCAAGGGTTTGTTTGGTTTTTTGGATGGTTGAACATAGTTGCTGTCTGAGGTGGAAAGATCTATATGCAAATAGGTTCAAAAGTGAGAAGTTGCAAGCAAAAAGAGTAAGCTTCGGTCAAGAAGAAAGATGATGGCAGATTTTCAGTCCATTGGGCTATGGAGTCATAAGAGGATTTAATTGAAACAATCAGGTCCAAGAGTGGTCTATGGGGCAAGTCATCTATGCCTAAGGATCTCTTTAAAGTTTGATTTATGGAATGGAGTGATACAATAAGAAAGAGAAATGACAGATGCAGAACAAAGAGCAGCCCAGGATCTGGTAAGTACTTTGAAACTAGCCAGCCTTTGACCAGGCACTTAAGAAAAACATAGAAGCAAACTAGGATCTGGTAAGTACTTTGAAACTATCCAGCCTTTGATACACTTCTGATAGAAAAAAATATATAAAAGAAAAGGGAAACTCAAATATAACACAGAATGGTCTAAGATCTGATAAGTACTTTGAAACAAGTCAGCTTTTAACACATCCTAAGGGAAACAATCAAATGGTTGAGCAAATAAGAAAGGGACTCAGGGCTAACCTTAATTTCCTCATTTCATCCTCACATAACATATATTGAAAGTAACATTTAAAAATAACATTCAGCTAAGACAACAAGACGAGGGAACGCCAACATCCCTGTACTTAAACTGAATTAAGTCATTTTCAAATAACACAGTTGAGAGAAAACATTTAAATAAAGGTTTTTCAGCCAGAGAAGGTTACTGATATACAGTAGGTCCTAACCCTATTTAAATTTTTCTTTATAGTGGAAAATGAAACAAATTGAAAACAGAAACAAAATACAAGTTACAGTGAGAATAACATCACCATCAGCATAGACCAGGATCCCATAAATCGGCTTGTATTGATGCTTCAAACCAGTTACAATCTTCAGATCCAGTGTTTTAATCCATCTCTCTTCACAACCTAACCTATCTGTTACAAGCAGAGCTCCAAGAGCCAATGAAATCCTATCTACAATCAAGAGTCTTCAGCTCAGTTACAATACAATGCTTCAGCAATTTACATTAACAACCAACCCCTCACTCATCTTCTACTGAAGTATTTATAGAAAGATGAGGAGGTGAGATCTGATGAAAAGATCTCAAAAACCAATTAATACAGATATTAATGTCTTCTTGGCCATCGAGGGGCTCAACGAAGAACTATATAGGTGTTCCTCTGTATTAAATGATTTACACTCATGAATTTAGCTCGGTGGGAGCTTTATTAGACTTTTGAGGCTCTGTGTATCAATAGGGTTGCTCTGCCGACATTCTGTCATTAATTTCCTGGCAGAAATAACTCCTTTCGCTGTGTCGAGGAAAAATTTCTGACTTTGATCAATAAATTTGGTTCTTGATTGAATCCTTTGAGGCACAGGTGGCGCTGTAGTCGCTGGGAGGAATCAATTCGCCTCCATTTGTGGCGGTGGAGGGTTTTTCTGATAAAACACTTTAGATTTGTCTTAATCTTCATTTTAGATTCGGGGATTAGACGTTTGATAACTGTCTTAGCCTTAATCCCCATGAATCTGTCCACTAATCTGCTGTTCTCGTTCATTTCTGGTCTTCAATCTCTGATATTCTTTTTCTGCATTGATTTTCACGGTTTTTTCTGCTTGTGCAGGGCTGCGTAGGGCCTGTAAGGCATCGATGCCTAATAATCATCAATGAAACGTGATATTTACCCCTGCAGATGATCTTCCTCAGAGGAAACGAACAAGGGAGGGTCGTCACCCTCTGTCACCGAATCTTCTTTGGACAAGGCGGAGAATAAATTCAAATCTGCAAAAACACGAAAAAACGTTATATAATCCTGCGTATTTGGTTTACTGCATCGGAGGGCGTGTGGGAGAATGGAGCGATCAAAGCCGTCGATCGCATTGTGATCAACGGTCGGGGGAGTTTGTACAAGTCACTGGCGGAGATATGTTGACTGGGACATGGAATCAGGGAAATGAACGTGAGCCGTCGATCTGCAGAGATCGACGGCGGAGATCGAATTTCGGCCGCACAAAGACTGTGTTAACGTACGCGCATGTTGGTTAAAGGTCGAGCAGGTCAGAAGATCAACAGTCGTCGGATGGGAGGGCCCAGATCGAACAGTGGAGGTGGATTCCGCTGTGTGGCTATGGTACGAAGATTAACGCGTGAAATGATTTGGTGGCGCGGTGGTTTTGGAACAGTGTGGGGACACGCGTCGGCCAGCGTATGGAATCGCTCGCCGACGGGAGAAAACCACCAACCAGCGGAGGGTGGTGCAGAATGATGCGGAAGTTTTGGAATCGAGCGCGGGGAAAAAATGGGGTCCACCGGGCGGCGGTCGCTCGCGTTGGATCTGAGGAGCGGAATCGATATGAGTTTAAAATTAATTTAGTTTCATACGGATAACAAAACTTTATAAAACCCGATTTTTGATGTTTTGTAAAGGTTTAAAGCGGAAAACTTAAATGAAAAGATAGGCACCCTTTGGTTTTGCGTGCGGTTCTAGCGCTCGGGTTTATGGATGAAAAGGGGTGAAGGGCTTAGCAGCGAAGAGTGAACCTTTACATAGAAAGTTATGTATTTCACGGTTTTTGAAGGAAATGAAGCGAAGGTTTAGAGCAAGGTTAAAGAGTGGGTTTTTAACCTTAGAAAAGAGATTTAACAAATGGAAAAGGAGAAACTTATAAGAATTGATGCTTTAGCAGATAAAAAGGAAAATGGAGAATGAGGTAAGTTGGAAGAAAGGGAGGGGAAAAAAGGGGAATGCAGCAGTATTTGACTGTGGATTTTTATAGGATATCAGGGGTTTGGAGAAGGAAACAGGTATGAAGATTTAACCAGCAACATGAGTTTCACCAAAAGACTTCAAGCACCAAAAATTTTAGGACTGAATTTGTTTCTTGAAGGCTGCAAAAATATTTAGCCACCAGCTGACATGATAGGAAAAATATAGTTGGCTAACATCACGGACTGTGAGGAGCCGCCCAAGTATTACTATTACAATTTTCAATCCACCATGGTATCAGCTTTGTTTGGACTACTTTTTAATCAATAATATTGATATATTCATAGTTCAATCATTTTTGTCTCTCATGAGAGATTGTACTAGTTAGTATTCACCTGTTTACGCATGCTAGTTTTACACCAGTAAATTTTAGGATGGATTATTTTCCTTGCCATTAGTATAATGATGTCTACTTTCCTGAATGGATTAATTATGTTCATCTTGGATTTCCCCCTTTTATCTATTAATTAAGTTATTTGTAATCCACTGTAACAAGAAGTCCATTCTGCAACCTACGTTTCAGGTTTGGCCCTTTGGTTTGCTGCATTGAAGGTAATGGACAAGTGTTGTATATTCATGGCTTCATTATCACACTTATATCAGTTCTTTAGCATGTTACTCATTTTATTGTGTCAGCAGTTACCAAATTAATCTGACTCTATTTGAAATACACCAATTCTACAACAAAAATGTCATTTTCATGATTTATTGACAGCTCCAAATAATTGTCTAGTAACTTGTCTTATAATATTGAAACATCGTATGTCTCAAAATGAATACATGTTCCACAAACCGATTTAAACACCATGCAACTAAAAGTTCATGAATATACATTTTACCTTCAAATTCAACCTACCAGATGCAACAATTAAAAAAGTTATCACTATGTTGGAATTATGATATCATTGAGTCATGAATAAGTATATTGATTTAACTCTACAGTAGAAATACATTGAGGATGCATCCCTCAAATAATATGAATGAGCTCAAATCCAATTTTATTTATTTTCTTAATCTTCTAGTAGGATGGAACTAATCAATAGAATCATTTGGACATTTTTTAATAACAACCTATAATAAATTTGTAAGCTATGCACAAAGACAAGGCCTACGGGTATGTGGGTGGGAACCATCACAAGGAAAATAGAATTATTTTTCTATACATGCATGCCCTAGGTTACTGAACAAAATTCCACAGAAAGACAATTGCATACATCAACAGGGACATCATTCTGTATGGAAAAATTCATGCCCACAATATCATATATCTTGGGTGCATTATCGATCACTCCTAGTGATTGATCTGGCCCTATGTTAGCCTTGCATGCTCCTTTACAGCTCATAGGTTTACATAGAACTCCACAGTTATTTAGTGCTAAGGACTTTTTAGTTACACAAGACTATCCCCTGGACTTGCATGCCATGGTGCATGATTGGCCTTGCATTCCTATTATGATGCAAACATCTGAAATCTTCATTTAGATTCTGAGTCATGCCAATTAACCCAATTATATCTTTTTCCAAAGTAATCATCATTGATTTGTATGGTCAGTCATTACAATTGACTAGATAACAATTCAAGCCAGAGACTTCTTGTTACATCATCAACATTGACTCCTTGTTACATCATCAACACTAAACAACAGTTGACTGCATTATATATATCTAAGTACAAACAAGAACATAATTCTCATCTAACTCAAAATTTTCCTACAAGGACACAACCAGTGACATAACTCATCATCCAGAATACAAATACCAAATGCAGGCCATCATTTCTATTCTACATGCAATGCCATCAAACCATTTCGTTGTGTAATCAACAACTTTATCCACCAAGAGAGTGAACTCTCTTTTATTCATTTCTCATGCATTGGCACTTGGAATGTACATTCTTGTTTGACCAACAAGAGCTCAAAATATCAACATAAGATCAAAATATTTATGCTTTCTCAACACAACAATAAAGATACAAATTTCAAGGATCATCATGCTCGGTCTTGGATATAAGTGGTTACCATTTACCATTTTCATTAGTCTTATGAGGTTTCCCTTGCACAGTGAAAATTCTATTATTTGAAGTACAACCATCAATCTTCAATGTCATAGTTCTAATGTTGTTGGTTTTGAACTAGATTTCTTTCTTTCAAAGAAAGACATAGCTTTAGGCAAACAAGTATTCCCATGCATCATGTCAAGAATGTGTCAACAATGTATTAATTACTTTTCCCATACATATTCTTTTATGCAAACAACCAAATAAATTTATTCCAATTTTTAAAAATACTACTTGTAACACAAACACTTAAAAATAAAAATAAGGCTCTCTAGCCCTTATGGGAGAGATGTTGTAATGTAACATTTAGCATTTTAACTAAGCCAAATTACACAAAATTAATAATTAAATTAAATTAAATTAAATTAAAATATTAATATAATGTAAACATTTTAACTAGGTGAAAATAAAATAAAATAAATAATAATAAAACTAACCTTATAAAAATAAAATAAAAATGGCACATGGTATTGAGAACCCATGGTATTCATGTGGAATATAGCCTATTTAAAGAGGGAATTAAATTAGCCCAAATCTATCTTAACTCCACATTTACCAAGCTAGGAGAGGTATCAAATCTTTTGATATGCAAACCTCTTTTAGAAAAAACATAGATCCATGTTAATCACAGATCTAACATGACCCCGGAGTTGAGAGTTTAGAGTGCAAAAAATAATGTTTAATTTTTTATTGTTAAATTGTGTTTTTGAATGTTATAGAGATTACATAACATGTGTATTGAGTCATTTTATCATTGAATTGGTTTTTGAATTATTAATATATTTTTAAGTATAAGTCAATATTAACTCATATTAAAATATTGTATTCCTAGCTCACATAGGATATTTTATTGTATACAAAATTAAAATATTTTCTTTAAACAATATTTTTCTATATATAGATATATATGAAGTTGATATCACGTATTAAAATATTTTTGAAAAGTATAAAGTTTAAACATCTTACTCGCATTTTTTTTTGCTTCTAATTAGTTTACATTAAATTTTATTAGGATATATATATATATATATTGATATTGGAGTGACATATTTACACATCACCTTCACAGTGAGTTGTAGACGGACATATTTACACATCACCTTCACATATATTGAGTTGTAGAATGAAGGCTTGATAAATCCAAAATTAACATAAATCTAAACTAGTAAATAATACATTGCTTTTAAAATTTAAAATTTCTCCATATAAATCTGCATAATAGCATATTTACAAGTATTTTTTTATATTTGAATCAATCATCTTAACTTTAATAATATCAAAATATTTCTTTGCCATGATTTTAATATAAATAATTTAAATTTCTTTTAATTATATATACATTAATATAAATAATTATTTTAATTTTTAAAATAAAATTTTAAACCATCAACATGGATACACATTATACAATAGTTATTCGGTAAAATTGAGACCAAATTCCTCACTATCTTACTCTCATTGGCAGCATCCATTCAATAGAATTGAGGACAAATGCCTCTCCCTTCTCCTTCATAGTCAATCTGTAATATCTAACATAGAGGAGTTTTGATAGGGTAAGGCAACTGAGGTCCATAGAATGGTGAAGTTTTCAAAGAATGACTTCTCAATAAATAAAAATTAGGAAATGTCTCAAGGATTTGATTTGCATGGGTTATCATATAAATAATTTAGTCTATTATATAATTAATTTAATTTGAGTTAAAATAAACATGCTAATAAATGTGAAAAAATAAATTCCTTGAAAATTTATTTGACAATGACATCCACAACCAACTAATCTCTGTACAATAAGGTTCTCATATCGGTTTGTTTAAAGCGTAAAGCTGTATCGAATGGCTTGCAAGAAGTTTGAGGAAGGGTGGGGTGACAATTTTTTCAAGGTAAATAAAGGGCACCCATAGAAAGTCCCTTTCAGATTGACAATAAACATAAATGCAGTGCTGAACTTTTTATGTGTTGTCTAATGATTTGCAAATTGGTTAGGAAAATAATGGAAATTTTTGCACAATTTTAGTAAAGTTTGGTTTAGAATTTTAGAAATCTTAGCTATAATGGTAAAACTTTAAGATTTTTGGACCGCGTGGGCTGTCGCTTTCATATTACAACGATTATCATAATTTAACACAGCTGTCTATTAGCTGCCCTGTCCTTTTCACATATGCGGCCACCAAAGTCAATTCACTTTAGTTTTTAGACAAAACACAATTTCGCTACAACTTACTGCGTCTCGAGACTCGGGAGGATTGAATCTGCTGCAAAACGACAGCGGCTATCTTACGCGTAAAAACCGCGTTAGAGTTTGATCGGAGAAGGTTCTTCACCTTATAAATCCCACATTATGCCCATTTATGACACTCACCGTCATTCCTTGTGTATTTATTTATACACACCACAGCCAAAAAACCTATTAGCTTATGCAGCAACTCCAGTCCACACACTTCAGTCTGATTCCCAACTGCTTCTATATATTCGTTGTTCTACATATCCTCTGATTCCACCATTGCTGTGAATCTTCGGAGAAGAAATTGATCATCTATCAAATTTTGTGCCAACGGATCAGATTCAATAGAGGCATTAAATATGAAGAGTAGAATGCGGTTTTCCAGTGTGGCCAGATTGGTGATTGTGATGACGAGAAGGGGATTTGCAGCGAAACAATTGCAAAAGATGATGCTGAGAATCCATGATCTGCAAAGGGCACTCTTCAGAAGATTGGAAACCACCACAGTGCCTTACTACGATCGCGTGCTCTTAAATTATGATGATCATCGCGAGTTCTCCTGCAGCAGCACTCCCGTGAAGAAGGGTCATGAGAAGAAGAAATCATGGGATGATCATTTCCATTTTCTTCTCTCGAGAACTCTGCCCTGCGTTTGTGGCAGTGTCCATGAAGACCAAAATGGGAGCCACAATGTTATGAGTATTGATGATCTTCAACAACAATTACAGTGTTGTTGTGTTGATGAGACGCCCAAGGCCCCCATGGATGGCCTCTGCTCTCCTCAAGTAGATAGAGAAGCAGAAGAGTTTATTACAGCGTTTTACAGGCAGATGCGGCTACAGCGCCAAGATTCTTACCTGCATTACCAGGAAATGTTAGCAAGAGCCACCTAGCTCTCTCTTCTTCTTTTTTTATGGAAATCCTAATAAAACCCTACAATTTTTAAAAGGGGTCCCTCTTATGATGGTCTTTTTTCTTGTTAAATTTTAGTCTTTTTTCTTGCTAAATTTTACTTCCAGTTTTCTTACTCTAGCTTAAAGAATCTCTTTGAAATTTTTAGAAAAATTATTGATAATTTATATAAGTTTACATCAGTTGATTGGTATACAGGTGAGGCTTAATTTCGTTAAATTTTAATTTCAAATCAATCTTATGAAAGGATTAAGAGGATGCCAATGGCAAATGGAATAATCTCACATAATCTTGGTAAAAGTTATGTTGTTCTTGGACACCATCTAACTTTAACACAGTGACAGTATCCGATATGAATATATCGTTGTTGACATTATTTTAAGAGTCTAATATTAATGCTAATCCAGATTTAAACACAATCTAAACCCCCAAAAGGAAAAATGGAAGTTAGCTATTAGCATGCACAGAATGCAAAATTGTTGAAATAGTCCGCAATAGTGAAAAAGGTCACTTCGTACTCTTAATATAATTTAAATTGGCAATTTCAACGCCCTTCTGCAAGGAATTATTTTGGGTGTAGTTTAATTTTTTTTATGTTTTGAGTTTTTATTTATTAGATTTTGGTATTAATTTTTTTTTAAATTGTGCATTTTTTTATTATTTAAAAATGGTATAGATGAAATAGATTTTTTATCATAATTTTGTAAAACAATTTCAAGAAAAAATGTGATTTTTTGTTATTTAAAATGCATTTTTGAATTCAGTGTAATGAAAAACTTTTTAGGCACTCCAAATCTACAGATTAAACAACTTAAACTAGATTTTTTTTTAAATTTCTCTACTAGAAAAAATGTCACATCATCTATAAATTAGACAATCCCTTTAAAAATAAGTTGGATTTTATAAATTATACAAATTTTATAACTTAATTTTGAACAAATTTTCTAAAATTTTGAATAAATTTAATTAAAAAGAAAGCTTAATATGAAACATGTAGATAATTGCTCAAATTTAAACATCCTTACCCAATACAGATTCAAAAATATCCAAAAATCTAACAAATGACAACAATTTAGCAGCAATTGACCTCCTATAATTCTAAATATTCCAAAATATATGATACTAATAAGTTCAACACTAAAATTTGTACCTCAATATTGAAAAGTAAAAATGGCATAGAATTTCATGGCAAAATTTGTGCCATCATTTTTAAAAATATAGGGGGAGGCTTTTATTGTTGTTCAAGGACCACACATCCATCAAAAAAACACATCATAAACTCACTAAAATATGCACATAAATACTTTATATTACGTTATATAAGTTATATAAATATATCCAAAATGGGCCCAGATTTTGTTGGACCAACAACTGACAAACACCAAGCCTTAACATCACAAGTTGACGAGACCAATTGTCTCAAGTACCTCCAATTCTGAATTACCAACTAAGTCAAAATGCACTACAAAACATTACATTGCTTTCCATCCAAAAGTACACCTATCCCATCAAACGGTCACCCACTGATTTTGCATTGGAGCAACACATCCCATTGCTCGGTAACTCTTTCACAAGAATAGGTGAAATGTGTGTCAGCCATATGTACATGTGTGTTTAACCATTCAACCTACTGAAGACATTAAATGACATCATTCAATTTGGGAAATAGTTCACCCAACCCTTTCAATTCAAGTATTAACACAACAACCCTTTCAATTTAGGAATTAAATTCAAGAAAGCATTTCAATTCAAGAATTAAATTCAGGAAAGCACAAGGATCAATCATGAAAGCTTATCAGCCATTGGACCATGTACAAATCAATCCACAACACAGATTTGAATTTGGGAGATGGCAATACATGCCAATCTTCCCTACCAATTAAATTCTAGATCATAAAACTATAAAACAACAACCCTTATTGTTTTTCATTCGAAACATACATTCTACTCATTAGTTGTTGCAGACATACAATCATAGTGTTCACATACAATCAAACTTCTCAGACAATGTTCCATTCATTTTGCAGACATACAATCGAAGTGTTTAGACAGTGCTACATTCATTATATTCATTAGTTGCTGGAGACATACAGACAGAGTGTGTGCACAGTGTTACATTCATTCTCTTCATCGGTTGCTGGAGACATACAGGTTTTTGTTCAATAATGTTATTATATTGAGTAATTTATCATTATTTTAGTTGAGAAACCATGTTAAGCTTATATGTTATAGATCATATACCTGCTAGTATCTACTTATTGGAGCTTAGTTCAGTAACTTTATGGCTTCTATCCTCACAACCTAGAAAAATCAATCAAGGAAATCCCACAATCATGCAAGAGAAAGCTAGAAACAATGTAAAAAGTTGAAGTGTTGACAACAAAGGCAGAGATCATAATTCCCCAAATAGATAGATAGATGGACACATACTGCACTCGTCCAGAAATTAGGAAGTTTTTCAATTTAAAAGAAGGTGCTCAATGTAAAAACTTTCAACTTATGTTTCTAAGACATGTCTTTGTTTCTAAGTTCTATTTAAGGTCTGAATAGAAGGATCATGAATAAAACAGAGCTCATGCAAACACTCTTAGAAGTCCATTTACAACACAAGAAGTCAACTTCTAGTTACTTTTTTAGAAGAGTAAATCAAGGCTTCAACAAAAGAGTAAATCAAGGCTTCAACATAGTTAAACCTACGCTAAGAGGTTGAGATCGTGAATAGCCTAAGAAGCACTGTTTAGAGTTCCTTATTACCAATATAGGGGTTCGAAATATAGAAATATGAAGTTTGAAGTTTTCAGAGGTATATATATATAGAGAAATCTCTTCATTCTTGTTCAAAAATCTAGGAAGGTATACGGCTCACCATTACGAAGCATAGAAGCATAATTAGGATTGGTTCACCATTAGGAAGCATAGAAGCTTAATTCAGACTCAGCAAAGTGAAGAGTCGGCATCAACTCGAGACTCTGCAAATAGATCATAAGCTCAACAAATATTCAGAAACACACAAATATGCAATATATTTAAATTTTGACAAAAACACTTTTTGGCCAAGTTTTAGCAAAGTTATCCAGCATTTCAAAAAAAAAATGAACTCATAGGTTTTTCACTAAGTTTTGAAATTCACCCCAGTCGAAGTGGGCTTTTCGTATGTTTTCAGCATAAATTTTTCTTACCAAGTTGAGTATGACTCACAAGAAATTGATATTTTTTCAAGTCAAACTACTATGTTAGAAATACCATAATCGTATTAGTATTGACTCTTGAGCAAGGTTTTAAGTTGCTCTATAATCCAGTGCTTCTGTAAGTTGCTCTAAAATTTAACCATTGTAAGTTTTCCAGCAGTGAGAAATGTGTATCACATATCATGTCGTTCCATTTCTTATAACATGTCATGTACCATACATCTTATTTCATTTCATTTTATTTGGCACTACAACATATACACGAAGTTCTTTTAGAGGAACCTGGTTATGCTAGAGTCTAGTTGTCCTTTGCCACCAGTACAAAGGCTTCAATATGAACTTAACCAAAAACTATGAATGTCCTATCTAGTTAGATTTTCTTGCCAAGTCAATATCTCTATGGAAGTGACTGTAAAAATCAGCCTTAGAGAACTTGTGTGTAAAAATTTGCATAAAACATTCAACCCTTGCCCCCAATAGATGGAATTTAACAAAGTCACCAAACTCTTCTTAATGAAGGCAAAAATTATGTGTTCAATTCCAGAGGCCAATTCCATTTCAAAGATGATGAATTTTCTTCATAGCAACTCCAGAGCTCATGTACTCTCTATTGACTACTTTCATGGCATCTGTAAATGGATATAATTTAGAATGGTATCTATGCCAAGTTTTTTTTTTACTTCAGTTACTTTAGCTCTAGCTTTCCCCTAATTCATTGTGTTCAACGAACAAAATCATTGAAGTTCGAAGTAAGGCTTAGAACAAGACTAGTAAGTAGTGCCTTACAATATTCCATTGTTCCCACAACCACACACATGGTTAGATCTCTCTTTAAAACTCTCTAAAAGTACTATGCCAACAAGTATAAAATAGGGGTTGAACTACCATGAATAAGGCAGAGCTCATACAAACACCCTTAGAAGTCCATTTGCAACACAAGAAGTCAACTCCTAATTTATGTTTTAGAAGAGTAACTCCTAATTTATGTTTTAGAAGAGTAAATCAAGGCTTCAAAATATTTAAACCTCACACTTGTCAAATTCCAATCACAAATCAGATGAGGGTTACACTTGTCTCTTACATAATTCAAAGTTCAGCTTTCCCACCGAAAATAGAACTAGTCTGTAAGGTTCTGGGGAAATATTTTCCCTATGTTTTTGTTAGTCCACTAGGGTTTCCAAGAAAGTTTATTTATGTTCAAAATACAAAATTCACAAGTTTCCTACACAAACGCAAGAGTTCACAACAAACAATAGAATATGACATGTTGCTTACAACCATGTTAACTTCAAAATACAAAATACACAAGTTGCCTACACAAATGCAAGAGTTCGCAAGAAACAATAGAAGATACCATGTTGCTTACAACCATGTTAACTTCAAAATACAAAATGCACAAGTTGCCTACACAAATTCAAGAGTTCACAACAAACAATAGAAGATACCATGTTGCTTACAGCCATGTTGTTAACAGTCAATAGGTGTTACTTATCTTTCTCATGTTGATATTAGTAGTCATACATAATTGAAATACAATATAGTGAAAATCATTCAATAATTCAAAGTAACAATGTAATCCAAATTCAATTGTTCAGGTAAACCAGGTTTGTTCCACTACAACGTCAATTAATTCACAAAATTATTCATTGATATTAATGGATTACTAGGTTTGGTTTTATCATTAAGATAAAATCCTTGTTGATAACACAGTATACACTCAGATGCAACCTGAACTCTTTTGAGTAAAATACCAAGGTGCCTACACAAATGCAAGGGTTCACAACAAAAAGCAGAAGATGCCATGTTGTTAATAGTCAATAGGTATTACTTATATTTATCATGCTAATATTGGAATTCATACATAAATATAGTTTACTCTATATAGTTGTGTTGTACTACTTATCAAATTTCTTACTCATGTTATACTTGAATACAATTTTAAATCAGAATTTCATGGTAAATATACTAGTTGTTGGAGCCATGCCGAGAGTTTCTATTGCAGATCGGATAAGGAATAGGAGGCGAGGGACAAGGGGGGCCTAGCTGTGGAGCAGTTCATCAAATGAGGATGTCAATACTCCAAATTCTTCTAGCAATGTTGTTGAAAAGGACTCTATGGTAGAATATCATCCCAGCCCACCATCAGCCAGAGAACCACCTTCAACCACAGTGCAAGGTGCAAGTTAAAAAAACAAAATCAATGTCATCAGAGGTTAGACAAAGCAAGACATGCTCATTTAAATTTATGACATCAAGTTTAAGGGATATTCAATCTGTGCATCTGCAAAAAAACGTGGTATTGCTGCCTCTAATATACATTATTAGATAAATGCGTTGACTAATACAAAGTGTAGAGGGTCTGTTACAGTTATGACTGAAGAGGAGGAGGAGGATGAGGTGGTTGAGTGGTGTAAGGAGATGGCCCAATTGGGACATGGGTTAGAGCTTATACAACTTAAATCCACAGTAGCTCAAATCTGTCAAGGGAGGCCAAACCCCTTTAAATATGGTTTTCCTGGTAAATCATGGTGGAGTGGGTTTAAAAAGAGGCATCCAGACCTTGTGTTACGTACAACGGAGGGCCTTGACAGAGACAGGGCTTTAAATCTACGCCCTACAATTGTTTCCAAGTTCTATAACACTCTTTCTGTTACATATGAGGAACACTCATATCCCTAGACCATATATGGAACTGTGATGAAACATGCTTGCAGGAAGGAAGGAATTGTGGTATGGTGGTAATTTCCAAGAGAGGGAGTAGAAATGTGCCTAAGATATTGCCTAAGAGCAAGGAGTGGATCCCAATTCTTGCTCATGTCAATGCAATTGGTTCATCAATACTAGGATTTTATTTATTTAAAGGTAAAACTCAACTAAAAAACTATATACAGAATTTTGAAATAGGTGCATGCATGGTTGCACATCCACATGCATGGATGAAAATGGAACTATTCCTGAATTGGCTTTTCCACTTTTTTTCTTCTGTACCGGGTGGTGTCTCGCCTGAAAAAAAACACTTACTGATTTTAGATGGCCATGGAAGCCACATGGTTGTGTAGACAATCGAGGAGGCCAATAAATTTGGCATTGACGTGTTAACATTGCCGGATCATACCACTCACAAATTGCAGCCCCTTAATGTGAGCGTGTTTTGGCCTTTCAATAACTATTTCAGGGTCAAGCGAGCTTCATGGATAGCAAAGAATCCAAGGGTGGATGTAAAGAGGTTTGAGCTAGCTAAGCTTGCAAGTAAAGAATTTAAAAGGGCTCTCACATCTTCTAATATCAAGGCTAGATTTAGGAGGATTGGTATATGGCCACTTAATTTTGATGCTCTTATGCATGATACTGGTTGTAGCCAAGCATTTGAAGTGGAAGGTCAAGAAGCAAAGAACTTACAAGACCATGGCAGTGCCTAAGAAGATGTAGTTGTTGCTGAAGGAATAATGTCCCTTTCTGAAGGGTTGTTCTATGGTGATGATGATGAACATGTCATTGAGACATAGTTCAGTAATGAACCAACTAACAATACCAATGAGGTTGTCACACCCACTAAACCACCTGAAAGTTATGCATGTGATATTCCATGTGATGCATTTGATCAAGGGAATGAAAATGAAACGAAATTAAACAATGAGAAAATGACCAT